>PTFA01000091.1:96409-123059 GCA_003342895.1 Casuarius casuarius
CGCCCCGCTCCGCTCCCGCCGCGCTGTTCCCCGCGTGCGCCCCCGCCCGCCGCGGGCTGTTCCCCTCCCACACCCCCCTCCCCCCGTCGCAGAGCTCCGGACCCAAGATGGCCGCCGTGTCAGTTTCGGGCTTCGCCGCCGTCCGGCCTTTGCCTCTCGGTTCTCGGCTCCCGCAGGCCTCGGTGAGTAGCGCTGGTGGGGCCGCGCCGGCTCGGGTGCCCGGTGCAGGGGAGCACGGGGACGGGCGGCTGGCGAGCACCCCGGCCTGGGGCGGGGGAAGGCCTGCTGGGCGCTCCAGGCTCGCGGCCTGCTCCGGCCCCGCCGCCGCTCTGCGCCAGGCCCGGGCCCGGCCGCCCGCTCCCCTGGGGCCCGCCGGGCCCTCGGGCCTGGAGCCCGGGGAGGTGGCGGCCACGGCGCGGCGCGGATGAGGCGGGCGGCGCAGGCCGCGGGGCCGCAGACTGAGCTCCGCTCGGTCGCTGGCGCCAGAGAGCGCGGATGAGGCGGGCGCGGGCCCGGCCGAGCCGGTGTGAGGAGCCGGGCGGCGCTACCGTCTCGTGGGCTGGGGGTGGAGAGCGGTGCGGGCCCGGCTGGCTGCCGGCCTGCGGCCTGCGCCCCGTTTCTCCGGCCTCCCCGGAGCCGAGTCCCTCGCCTGGGGCAGGGCGCCCCTCGGGGCTCCGTGTGGGGTCCCGCCCGGGAGGCGGATGGGAGCGAGCGACAGCAGGTGCAGGGCTGCTCGCTGCGCGGATAGCCCGCGGGTGCGCGGGCCGGCGCTGGGACGGTGCCGGTGTCGCCCCAGCCTGGCTGGCGGTTACGTAACGTGCCGGGCCCCGAGCTGTGCCGGGCAGGGAGCGCTGCCGGCGCCCGCCGGGTCCCGGGGCACCCCCGGAGCACCGCTTTGCTTTGCCGGGGGTCTCGAGGACCGTGTTCCCCTCTACGTCTGCTAGTGGGGTAGGAGCTCTAGGCAAGTACTGCCGCTCCTCTGGTCTGAACAGCAGTTCTAAGTCTTTCTAGGACTGGCTGCGTGGAGCTGTGCAGTTGAGTCTGGTGCCATGTGCAAATGTGTTTTGTGTGTTGATAAATTCTTTAGTACTTCCTAGAAAGCAGAACGGGAGAACTGAGTTGACAACTGAGTCCTAACTAAACCTTCCTATGTATAAAATCTATTCCTTGCAATAAACAGTTTATAAATCCTTCAGGGTTAGCATACTTTCACAGTAGAACTTCGGCACAACATATTGCTACCACAATAAGAAAAAGTCTTTTTTGAAGAGTGCTAAAGACTGTGAAGTAGAGCCTCATACCCTTCCGTCTGCATCTTTAATTAGCAGTGACATAAGCATTCCTTCTTCATTGTGTATGGTCACCTGTTACTTTGTCCTCAAGTGTTTTCAGTGTGTCTCATCTGTGGAAGATTATACTGTTGTATTCTTCTTTTCTATGGTCTCTGAAAGTGAAACATTTAATTACAATTTCAAGCTGTGTTTTTTTTCACTTTTTTTCTTGATGGAACAACTGTCGTAGCTTTTCTTAGCAGGAGGGAGTCAGACCTATGATTACATTCCTGGAAGAGTTCTGAAAGTTTCCCTCTTGCTGTTTGCTCAAGGCTCTTGACAATTCTTACTGCTTTCTATATTAAGTTTCAGGCACTGTCTTCAGTATGCAAAAATCATGAGAGCTGCCGCTTTTTAAAAATCTTTTGGTTTTTTTTCCCCCATTAATGTAGATTGTGATCATTAATGATATAAAACTCAGTGCAGAATTAACTGACTTCTGACTCTCTTATTTTTTTCCCCTCCACTAGGATATACTGAGTTAGTTATTTCAATGTGAAGTATTTATTTGCAGTAAATATGACCTTAGGTATATAGTTCAGTGTTTTGGAACTGCAGTAATGGATTAAAAACACTGCTATGTGTTTAATGAATTACTGTAGGCTTTTTTTTTTTTTTCTTTCATTCTTTGAAAATGACTATCTTCTTTTTTTCTTCCAGGCCTGATGTTACAGTTTCTCTGGTTGTGAGTGTAAAGACCTGAAGTCGAGGTGAGGTGTGCTGAAATCTTTATATCTTTGTGGAAAAACTTCCTCTGAAGCTGTTATGAGATTTACTAGAAAGAATGAGGAAATTTATAATTCTTTTGCTTTCCTCTCTTCAGTGTGAAAACAATTCATGTTTGAGAAAGGAGGAGTAATTCAGGATAGAAAACGTGTATGCTATGGTTAACTGTTTCCCATCATCCGAGAATCTGTTTTCCCATGGTGTGAAGCTTGTTCAGCATCGGGATAAAGGATAACGACTCTATGGATATACAGAATTCTTCACCATGGTAAAACTCGCCAACCCGCTGTATACGGAGTGGATTTTGGAGGCGATCAAAAAGGTAAAGAAACAAAAACAGCGTCCTTCAGAGGAGAGGATATGCAATGCAGTATCTTCGTCACATGGTTTGGACCGCAAAACTGTTCTGGAACAGTTAGAGTTGAGTGTTAAGGATGGAACTATTTTAAAAGTCTCCAACAAGGGTCTCAATTCCTACAAGGATCCTGATAATCCTGGGAGAATAGCACTTCCAAAGCCTCGGAACCATGGAAAGTTGGATGGTAAACCAAACGTGGACTGGAATAAACTTATCAAACGCGCAATTGAGGGCTTGGCTGAGTCTAGTGGCTCATCCTTGAAGAACATCGAGCGCTTTCTGAAAGGTCAGAAAGATGTGTCTGCGTTATTTGGAGGTAGTGCTGCCTCCATTTTTCACCAGCAATTAAGATTAGCTGTCAAACGTGCTGTTGGCCATGGGAGGCTCCTTAAAGATGGACCTCTGTACCAACTCAACACTAAGGCAACCACTAATGCTGATGGGAAGGAGAGCTGTGAGTCTCTTTCCTGTCTCCCTCCAGTGTGTCTCCTTCCCCATGAAAAGGATAAGGTAAGACCCCATTTGCACCAGAATTTTCTTGGCATTGATGAAATGTGTCAATACAGAGTTACAATTTGAGGTCAGTTTAAGTTGCACCTTGTAAGTTAGAAATGACCAATGTGCTTTGAGGATCCTGCTTCCTCCAAATTTCTGAGCATGACCAAAGGAAACTTAATGGGTAAAAACTTGCACTTTGGACCTGAAAACTGCAAATGACCTACTAGGGGGAATTTAACACTTATGTATGGTGGAATTGAATACATGATGAGAGGCTTGTTTGAGTTATGTTAGCAAAACATGGGAACTAAACCTTCACACTTTAAGGTGAGGTGGATTTGCAAAGCAGACTTGAGATCATCTTATTTTCACATTTTTATCTGACTGCCAGCACAGTTTCTTATCTGAATACGGATAACATAGTGAAGCTCTGATTAGCAGTTGGGGCCTAATACTGTGTTAGAGGCTTTCTGCATTAGCAGAAAAAATTTGATTTCTGTCCCAGTAGAGATTTGTTGTAAAATATGAAGAAAAAGTACATAGGATATAGCAGTTAAGAAGAGGACTGAAATCAGGGGATGTGGAGAGCATGGAAATGTTGAAATGAATACTCGTGAACTTCTACTCCCTTTTGTTTGCCCTACAACCTTTGAGTGCAGTTCATGAGAAAAAATAAAAGCACTTTGTGTTTTTCTTATTTTTATGCCTTTTTTTTCTGCCTTCCATCTTTTTGCGTGTGAAAGATCTTTTACTCTCTACTACAACACTGAGATCAAGTTGTCTGAGTGAAACTGATAGCCAGGCAGTATCTTTCCCATCCCTGCTATGCTGCTGTGGAAGTAGAGTAAAGCTAAAGTCTGTTGTTTATTGTAGACCAAGTTGCCAATAATTCATACCTTTGCATTACAAGTCCAGGATTTCTGGGACATGAAAATTATTTTGTCTGTTCATAATATTTGATATATTTTTCAGATGTGATGCAGACTTTTTGTTGGAAATATCCTCCTCAGTGATGAGTTCTTTAACCATGTGCTGCTGACACTTTTCAAATCTGTTTCACTCTCCAGAGAGAGTGCTTCTTTATGGTGTATTAGAGTTTGAAGACTTGAGTACTGTAGGAATCTTCTTCCTAAAAAACCTACAAAGCTGCTGTATCACTAGTAAAGGTTCTTTTGTGTTTTAATTGTGGGAGCACTACTGTGGACACAGTACTTACTAGTGACAGTGACGTGTTGTGGACTGTTGGAATGTAGGATTAAATATTACTGTGCTGAAAATTCCATCAGCTTCTTCCATCCTTTTCTAAGTGTTCTGTCTACATATGTTTCTTACGTACTGCTCCAACAGTATCTGTACCAAACTGGCAGAGTTATAAAATGGTATGCAAACGGCTTGTAAACAACCCTGGCACATGTGGCAGCTGGATTGAGAGTGGTAGTAACAGTGGAAAATATTAGCTGTGCATATTATTATTACCACATTGTGTTTCATAGTCTGTCCAGTTTTCTTGTAATGTACCAAAACTCAGGACCAGTACAATTTTTCTTTTGGGTGAATTGTTTCATGGGGGTTTCATCATCTTAAGATGGGATATGTCAGAGTGGTGAATGATAGTATGGGCTACTATAAACACTGCATTTGGTTTGGGGTTTGTATCCCCCCCCCCCCCCCCAAGTAAAATATATGAATCAAGATCGTGTGTGTATAAATACGTATGTATGTTTTGGGCTGTTACATATGCTCCTTAATTCCTGTCTACCTACTGAGGTCTGAGCAGTTTAAACACTAAAAGGGTTGTTAGTAACATTAGAAATGGTGTTATGTGCTGTAAGCTCTTTTGCAGTGCGTATAACAAATTTTGCAAGTGATTTATTCAATGAATTCTTACAATCTTTCTTTTAAACTAAGATCCTAGGTTTCTGCTCTTCATGTACCATATCTGTGCTTTGTAACCCATGCTGAGTTTCATACTAGTTTCTTGAGTCATTTTTGAAGATGTGATATTAAAACATCTGTGTAAATTCTGCCAGTTTTAATTGACCTGCAGGTCAATGGAAGCCAAAAGGTCAATTTCTATTGTGCAGAATTACTAAGCCATGATTTTTTTCTGCAGACACTATGTGATAATCTTCCTCCACTACTGTCTTGTGTTAAATCTGAAACAGTTATGCAGGTGCAAAACACATATTATGCAGCAGTCAGTTTCTTGGGTTATTGGGTGCTTGAGAATGGTGTGTGGTTTTTGTTCTTTTTTGTTGTTGTTGTTGTTGTTTTCCGAACGGAATCGTGCTGCATGGGTTCTTAGGGAGTTAGGGAGTATGGCAACAGTGTAACTCGGATTCTTAGAACAATCTTAGCAACCATATCAACATAACCCCAGCCTCCCAAACCTGTGAATAAGAGAAGTGTCATTTTGATTTCTGTATTTTTATTTTCTTTTGTTATTGCACCATGTTTGGTCTTTAACATCCATTTAACAGCTCTTCATATTTTCATATGATCCAAATTTGGGATCCTTAAAGGAATACTATTTTCTTCTTTTTGTTCATTTAAATATAGCTTCCACTGAGCGGCAAGTACTCACCTGGCAGTGTTTGATAGTAGTGTCACTTCTGTTTAGATGCCTGAAAGCAAATATTCAGCCCTGGATGTTTTCCCTTTTATTATGATTAGCTTGCAGGAAGTCTATGGAAGTTGTAGCCTTAAACTTTTAACATAAAATAAATGTAAAACAGTACTATAGAAGTTTTTATGTTTAGTAAATCTTTCTTTCTTTCTTCAAAGATATTTTTACCTCAGTGCTCTGTGAATACTATGTTACAGCATTCAGTGCCAGAAAGCCTGGCAAGTTATCATGGTTTCCTGGGCTGATGCGGTAGTGACATGCTGTTGACAGTAAGGTTTTGAAATCCCGAGTCTGGAAACACTGTTTGGATTAAAATGAGCAAACAAAAAAACCCTGCTGATGGGCAGAGCTCATTGCTGAAATTTGGTTATCTGTTGGGGACAGTGGGTAACAAAAAGGGAGTTCTCTTAACTTCAGTTTTAAGTACCGTATGTGCTTTCACTCATGCACAGGCTTTTGGGAAGTGTGGCCTTTTCTTCAGTTTCCTGTCTTTTAGAAGCTAAAATAGGAAATGCAGTTAAGAGCTATTTTTACCTTCCTTGTGACGTCCTGGACCAAACGCTGGAATTGAATTTGATGTTGTTTGTATGGTAGGTGACAGACTGATAGGATCCATGATACCTATCCCCTTTTGTGGAAAGGGAGGAGGTAAACAGGGTGATGGCTGAACTGTTGCAATAACTAGAAGTAAATAGAGTTTGTACTGAAATTGTAATGAAAGAGAAAATGGTGAATTGCCACCTCTTGGTTAAGTATCAGGCAAGTACCGTCCCTTCAACGTAGCTGGAACTGAGGAAGTGTAGATGTCAGGCCTCCCACATTAGGTCAGCCAGAGAGGTAGTAAGCGTGGAGCAAAGACTGTGCTGCACCACATCCAGCATCCATCAGTGATGGTTTTTTTTCTTCCCATATCTGTAGGGAATGAGCAATGCTGTGCAAGCTGGACTGTAAAATATGTAATTGTACTATTTCAGTCCAATTTCTACAGTAAAGCCCTGATTAAATATACACGAAAGATTGCTTTAAAGTGTAACTGTCACTTCTGTTTCATGTGCAATTAGTCTACTTGCAGAGTGAAATGATTTTAGTCTTTAAAGTATATTTCTGGGATTAATATCTGTATGCTAGCACTTATTCAGAGCATCAGTTTTATTCCTTGAAAATTCCTACAAATTATTATTTAAAACATTTTTTTTCTAAGTGGAAAAACCTCTTTGCTGCTTTAGAAATCATAGCTTATCTTATAAGGAATGCCATGGATCTTTAGATAGCTGACAGAACTTGTTCATCTTCATAGAAGTTGAACAAAATTAACAATCATACTGTTTTAGCATGTACTAGGTATTGGGTTGTGTTTGGGAATAGAAAGTCTTGACAGAAGGGTATGCAGAGAAAAACTATAAACTATCTTGATGAAATTTTCTGGGATATTTCACTGCTGCTTGATTTGACTTGGGTTTTTACTGTTTTTGTTGTTGCTCGTGATCAGGGTGGTACTGTTGAGATGATTTAGGAAATTAATTTTTCCTGACGACACCTTGCATCTCTGCCATGGGTTATCACAGCCATTGCAAAGACGAGTGGTGTGTTGCTTCTCAACTGCTGCAGTTTGTAGCTCAATGTGTTACTGTAAAATGAAATTGATGGCTTTATGTGCTGCACAGTGAAATACTATTGCTGTTGCAGGGAGGGGACCTTCACTGAAGGGTCAGAGGACAGCAGGGGGCAGTAGCCTCTTTAATCAGTCCTGTTGTGAATTGTCAGGACATCGGAGGCCCTGGTTGCACGCTTTTGAGTCTGCAATGCAACCTGCTATACCTATGTTTTATCTATATCACCAATACTTTTATTTCTTTGCTTACCTTCTGGTACAAAAAGTTTCATTTGCAAGATGACAAAGACTGATTTCTCTTTTTTTATAGTCACTTAGTTTCAAATGCTCTATTAGTTTGTAGCATGAAAAGTAAACTATATCATATTTCTGTATGACTATCAAACACATCTATTTAATTGTGAGAAACTTCTCACGTGGATCTGTGCTGCATCTTTAGAATGCTGAGGGAAAGGATTACAATACATCAAGAGTGCTTTTGATCAGATATGTTGAAATAGGTTTTGGGGCTTTTTTTCCTTTGCTATTGGACAGTGCTGAAATAGAAGACTCACTGAATCTTTGTTGGTCTGGAATGTCCTGGTTTGAGTTCCCGAGCAGTTCTCATTGGTAGAGCAGCCTTTATTTGTAGGGCTGTAACATCTAATAGTTTGACTTGTATTGTATTGGTACTACACGAAAGGGTAACCCAAAAGCATCTTGTTCTAGAAAGCTTGGCATTTAGAGTAAAATAAGACAAAGTACATAAGACAGAGCACGAGATAGTATAATCTGTCTAATGGGCAGGGGTCATAGCATGCTGGCTACATGCTCAAATTTTTAATTGTGTCTCTTAGCGATTACAAAACAGATACGTTAATGGTTTTGAGATGAAAAAAAATTTTATGGCCGTGCATTACAGCAGTATTTATTGCAGTATATATCATCCTTTGGAACTGTTTAGCTGGATCTCAAATTTGTGTAATACGATGGTCAATCTAGAAGGAAGAACCCAGCCACGACTTGAATACTAGCTGTAGACAAAAACTAGTGAAGATGTAGGAGACCAGAGTGTAGCATTTGTATAAAAGCCCAGGCAAACTGTGTTATCTTATTAGTGCAGCAGTTTTTGAGAAATTCTAAAGCTGTTATCCCCACCGTGCCAGAGTATGATGTGTCACTGCCCTGTAAACAAAAATAGTAATGACATTTAACAAATAGGCCACACAAACGGTAAATTTGATTTCTGTGTAAGGTGTTTTTGCTGTATGACTGCAATTAACAACGGTATTTAGTACTGTTTAGTATTTAGTACAGTATTATTGCAATTCAACAGTTACTACAATACAACAATATTTAGTACTCTTTAAGAGCAAGGAGATCTTTTGTGGTATATTATTGTGAGGAGCTAGACAGTAAGATGCAGGTGTTAAGGCTGGAGAGTCCAGGTGGAAATAGCTCATCCTGTTTTTTTGTTAACACCTGCTACAGAACACAGTTTTAAATGGTTGTAAGAATCTCTGTTAACTTACTGTTATAACAAATACGATAACAAGAAGTCAACTAATCAAAAGAGACATTGAAATAGTTGCTGTATGGGGTGGATGTTTCCAGAGCATTTGAAATGTGATCTCAGGACAAAGAGTAGGACAGTTTCTGTCATAACTAAAAGGAAAGTACCAGTCATATTAATCTCCATTTGTGATCTCCTTAAAACTGCTTTTTATGTCAGTTAAAATTGGAGAGGGCTGTAGTAGCCTTTAAGTAAATAGCTAAATATTGTCTTACAATACATCTGAGTGTATTGAGGTCTGTAAAAAAAAAAAAAAACAGTTCTGAATGTGTTTCCTGAAAAAATCAGGAAAACGTTTTTTGGCTGAATAATAGGAGGATTATTAGAGCAGTATTTACTTTGCTGCTACCTCTCATGTGTTCCTCATGGCATATGTTTCCTAATTTTGTGTTGCTATTTATATCTGTCTGTATTTATCAATCATTTTAACTGGGGGGTATTATATATGCAGCATCCTTTAGGTCTTTCCCCATTGCAAATAATAGTTCAAGATCCCTGCATGCACTCATTGTGTTTGTCAGATGACTCCAAACTTCTTGTATCCTTTCAGAAAGTTGTTTTGCTAAGAAGGCATCATAGTTGTTTTGGAGGCTGTTAAGTATGGGATAACTATTGCTAAATTGTGCCCATTTTAGAGTAATACCTGTTAATTCTGTGTCTTAAAGCAAAGAACTGTCCCATTACTAGTAAGGAAGTTATTTGTGGATTCGTTTGTTTTGGGTGGAGTACCTAAAGGATCTGCAACCAGAGCACTGTAATTATACTTGGAGAGCTCACCCTTGCTCTCCAAGGGTGCTCTTCAAGCTTTAGCTCCCAGCTGGAGTAGGATTAGGATTCACTCTCTTCCAGCTGGTTCCTTGGAAGACAAGACTGTACTTCTCTGTCTAAAAAGTCGTGGTCGATAACAGATGGCCTCCATCTGTACTCTGTGTAATTCTGGAAACCCAAGTGCTAAAAAATTACTCTGAACTTGATTCACTTGATTAGTGAACACATGAAGCAGTTCATAATAATAGACCAAATTTAAGTGGGTCGGAAATGTTACCATCATGGACAGCTGTGAATGGATGCTATAAGATGATGCATTTTGGGGGGAAATGCTCCAGAATGAGACCAAGAGGAGGTCTGGCAGAATCTGGAATACTGGTAACTTAAAAAACAAAACAAAAAAAAAACCCCCGGTTATTATGGAAAGACATCAGCTGTTACTGTGATAGAGTAGCTATGTCAATGGGGTACTACTGGGGAGGAAGTGTTTGTAACAGCATGCTCTGACACAGCTTCAGTAGAAACTGAATATAGGATACCAGTCTTTAATGAAATGAGACTGGTCCAATGTGTTGGCTGGATCCCTGCTGTTAGTGCTTTCTGTCCTGGAGATTGTTGGCAGATATGGAATGACACATCTCTGAAGTGTGGTTAATAAAGGAACCTTATTTATTGCAGAGTTTTAAAATATGGTCAGACTGGGGGGGGTGAATGATGGAGAACATTGTTAGATAAACCGCAGCCTGGTTATGTAACAGGGGAGAAAAAACAGCAGAGAGAATGATGGTATATAATTCTCTTCCTGCCTTTCCCCTAGTTTTCCAGCAAGTCTGTGCTTGGTGCAATGTCCTTTTCTACTATCCCTTTTTATCTTAAGTCATTGTGGTGGAAAAAATAGTTAAAAAGGCATTAGTATTAAATGAAGTAATATATGGCTATGTGAACACTTTTCCTTGGAACAGGTACTAAATGCTGCTACATGCATTGGATGGGAAATTGTAGTTCGTTGCTAGTTTCATCACTCAAGAATCTGTCAGTCCTTCAATTGTTGTTGCTGTTGTGGTAAACCTGAACCTGTAGTGAGATTTGAAATGAAAGGGGAGAGAAGCGTGTCCAAAGCTATTGAGCCTTGTGTAGGACACAGAATCCCATTGGCGACATATTTGCTTGCTTTGAGTTACTTTTGTAGGCCAGTTAACTAGTCTGTGGACCCATATATTAATGAATTACAGCTTAAAAATAATGATTTTTCCAAGCACGTTGCTATGAAGATCCATGAATCACCAGCACTTTTAATTGTCAATGCCTCAATCAGTTCACTGTATTCTTAAAAACTGGAGACAACAAATTATGGATCTTGCTGTACAGCTAAATATGTGTGTAAGTGTTATAAAAATATAGTAAAAGAGATTTTCCTATTCCAGAATCTTCGCTTTTGAATCTCAGTATCCACAGATTCAGTCACCATTCCATCTCCATTTTTTCATGAGTAAAATGGGAATTATGTCAAAACGGTGTTTTGACTTATAAAGGAAATCACCTTTTCTATTTGTTTTCCCTCGATTTCTGTTATAGCTTGTAGATCTGTATGTGTAAGTTTGACTTCACTTAAAATCATTTAAGAATATGCAGTGCCCCCCCCCCCAAAAAAAAAGAAATAGGTTTCCCCTCAGTCCTTAAGTTTTAATCCTGAATATTTAGTAGTAAAGTCTCTTGATTGGAGTGCTGGATCTCTGAACTTGTCTGGACCCATAGTGAATTCCTTGAAGGCCCATATGGAAGAAAAGGAAGTAGTGCTGCTGTTCAGTGTGACAATAAATAAGCTTCAGAAATTGCTAATCATTAAGGTCCGTGCAAAAGTGTTGTAATGATCTCAGGAAAACATAGATGCCCTTGTTTTGTGCTGATAGTGAATACTTTTTTAAAAAAATCCATCTGTAAAGCTATAGTGACTGACTGCCTTACTTCAGCACTTACTCTTCACGTGGATTTGAAAACGCAGGGTGCCTTCATATGGGCAGTCTCTCAGCAGCAGATCTCTTTGGTGGAAAAGGTTTTATCTGTGCCTGTTTGGGTTCTTGCCAGACTTGCTGTTAAAGTCTGTGTAAGGCTGCCTACATAAGAATGTTCTGTGCTTGTGCAGACTGCCCAGAGGTGGGGGAAGAAAAATTGCTATTGGAGCCTTTGTGCTGTTTGACATATTAATGAGGACTGTGGATCAAGAACATGGGACTTCATTAAACGGTTCTGTGAAGAGTGTTACAAGATGTTGAGCAACCGATTTTGATAGTGAAGGGTTATATGCAGAGGGTTGGGGGGGTTTTTGTGTTTTTGGTTTTTGTTGTGTTTTTTGTTTTTTTTTTTTAATCTAGTGTTCAAGGTAGATCTTAATAAGTAAAGTTCAGTCCCATAGCTGTGCTTGTGTGGGTATCCTGAGTAAACTGCAAATAGTGACCCTGTATCGGGTATTTTCAACATCTGCTGAATTCTCATTCATAGTCCCTTTGGAGACTTCTCTGTTAGCATTTTTACATGAGCCTCTGCATTGTGTTAGATATTTTTGTTAGTTCATGTTTGTATTCTAATCAAGGTGTTTTCCCTTCTTTCGTGGGGACAGATAATGTTGAGGTAAAGCAGTGTACAGTGTCTAAAGATGGAATAACTTACTACATATATGAAAATTACTTAGGTGCTTACAAAAGCTTCTGCTAAATAAAACCTTCCTTTTAGAAGTGAAAGTCAATACTGAAGTTGCTTATTTTCTGTGAAAAAGAGAGAAGTATTGTGGAATGCAGACTGTTCCCAGTGGGAGGAGTTAAGACTTTAGTCTAACATTTTTGTTGATTTGAAGGGTGTGTTTTGCTTCTGCAGCTGTGGAAGTCTGACTTAGAAGTATTATTTCATCTAAAATTGTGATGTGGTCATCTGTTGCTCATAAGATAACATTCATTATTTTCTTGAAAATTAGAAAAGGGCAAAGTGTAGGAGAGAACTTAAAGGATGTGGCTTTGGGTAAAGAAAACCTCAGTAACTTGAACTGCCAGGTTCCTGAATCAGAGGGTCAAATGAAGTGGATTTCTTTTGGTTGCAAATTAAGAAATTCGAGTCTCCCTCTATATGCCATCTCCCTCCACACCCCCACCTCCCCTTTTTGCTCCCCACCCCCCCTGTAATTTGCAGGCAGGAAATTTTGGCATGTGATTCTGACTGTGACGTACAAATCTTGAATTCTTTTAATCCTCTGATGAGAGGAGTTGTTAGCTCTGGGAAGTTTATTTAATGATGGATTGTCTAAATATTTCAAGCTGAGATTCTGTAAAGTTCTTGTATGTGTGTCTAATTTTAAGGTATTTTGTCTGTTTGAATGTCAGCCTCAATTAGTATGCACGTTGTTTTGAGGTTTTTTTTCCCTGAATTTACAAATGTCATAATCACTACATAGAATTCAGCCTGTATATGTTGCACTAATATCTAAGCTATTAACCTTCACATTCCACCTTACTTCTATAGTTAGCATTTCAGATATTGTCTCCCTTGCAGTAGTCTTTCTCCACACAAGAGCAGACTTATTTTGAAAGTATTTATTTTAGAAATTTTAAAAATCCTGTCTTTTCTTGATGTCCTGTTTATATTTCTCTTATGAAGACATGATGTATTTCATACTTGTCACTTCCATTGTATACTTCTTTCTCATCTCTTCCCTTAGGCTCATTTTAATGCAGTCATGTTTTAGACCGTATATTCTGCCATATGAATATGCTTAGTTCTCTCAAATGAGACCCAGCCAAATGAATTGGAGACAAAATATCCATTGACACAGGCAAAAATACTTACACGTGTTACTGTAATAGTCTTTTACATGTTTCATAAAATATACTTAGCATTGTTCTCTTGAGCACAAACCATGTTTTAAGGAACTTCTCTTTTAATCTTACGTTGATTCATATTGTTCCTTTGCAATACTGTTAGCAGAGAACATTAAGAATTGGGATTTGATAACACTTGGAAGAAGAAAGGTGGGTGACTCTCCAGATGGGAAAAAAAAAAAGCCTGTACACAGCACTGCCACAAATTGATATTATCAAATGGTACTTCCCAAATTATGCTGCTTTCCCTATATACAACAGAAAAACATTCCTTATAAAATTACTTTGGTAGTGTAAACTTCACTAGCCCTGTTTCACTGAGGCACAGAGCTGGAGCAATTTCCTTCCCCACCCACCCATACAAAAGGCATGGAGTAGAATCCAGACTTTCTGATGCCCTCCTCATTGAAACATGTTACCTCATGTTTTAAATCATTTTCTTCATATGGTGTAGGAGGTGCTTCCTTTCTAGCTTTTCTGGTTCATCTACTCTCTCCAATAGCTTCAGTATTTGAGGCAGATCTTTGCAATAGCATCAGATATTTGAAGTGAGAAGCAATAGTTTGTCACTTGGGTTTGGTTTTTTTTGGGGGGGGGGATTGTTTGCTTTTTTGGGGTTTTGTTTTGTTTTGTTTTCTAAAGACCTAGCATTAATTCTCAGAAACCGTCTGTCAATGCTCCTAGATGATATACTGTAGTGAGGAAAGTTCTGTAGGCAGTTGTTGCAGATTATCTCTCTGGGGCACTAACGTTCAGGGCATCTTAAACAGTGAAGAAAAAAAGTGTTGGTATCAGTATGTGTATGTTTCTTTTACGTTAGCTTCAATCTTATGCTTACTGATTCTCAGCCACAGAGACAATCACAAGCAGACGTATAATGATGGGGCAAAGATGATGCTGGGTATCTGGTGAGCCTCTGATGGCATTAAAATGTATACAGGAAGGATAGTGTATTCAGGTTACTGACAGTGACCACTGATGGGGTGGGCTACTGACTTGGCTGTAGCGGCTTTTCTGTGAGTTTCGAAGAGTTTCCTATCTCAGTCTTCCTGAATTAAGAAGGCTACAAAGCAGAAGGATTGGCCGAAAATGAAGCATTTAAATACTTCCCCTGCTGCCCCCTGGTTTTTCATAGGCACCTCGCTTCCACATAGTTGCTTTTAGGAGGAGGTATGGTCTGTGAATCTGTACAGCATGTTGGGTTTCTAGACATCCTTTGTATAGTAACAGCATGTGCTGAGAGGCTGGCAGACTATAAGGCAGTGTCATTCCCATTCGCTCTGACTCCCTCCCTCTCTGGATCTGGTGACATTACATAGATAGATGTGCTTGCGAGAAAAACAGCAGAAGGAGTTGAATGTCTGCCAAAAATTTGCAGTATGAAACCGAGCTGGCTGCTTCCAGTCTTGTTTTCCCGGATCTTTCATTGTGTGCTTGCATTCTTCACTTGCCAGGATGTTCTTTGCTGAACAAACACACCAGCAGTGAGATCTCTCCATCCTTAGCATAACACTGTCTCACACAGAAGCTTTGGTAGGGAGTAACCTTATCTCTCCATTCTAAATTATCCTAATTTAATCAATTATTCTAAAACATTTTGAATGCTACTAGTATCTTATTCTCTATTTTCCCAAAGTTGAGCTGGTTTGTTTTGTAAAAGCAGTTAAGTATTTGTTTACAGTTTCAGAAGTGGTAAACACAGGAAACAGTCAAGCTGTGAAGGGTAAAATCTTTCATCTTGTTCTTCCAAAGCCAAACTGTATTTGCATGATGGGCCTCCAAATTTGAAGGACTATGGACATCAATAGGGTGTGCACAGACATTGGCTAGAAGAGATGAGAAAGATTAACTTAGAATGTTAACTGTACTGTGGTTCTTTAAATTTCTCTGGTTAAATAAATTGCTCATGAACTTCCTGCAGACAGAGGATACATGAAAAATTGCATTAGTGTTCAGGTTTGGCTAGGATTTGTCACTTTGACAAATGACCTGGGATAGACAGCAAAGTGGCTTTTCTTCAAAGGGCCGTGACTGTTGGAAGAGGCCAGCAGTGTTTGGGGATTTCCCCCCCCAGCGAAATGGTATATGCTTTCTCCCCCTCCACCCTGCAGAAAAATAGTTGTATTGGGGGGGGGGGGAAGAAAAAACAAAAAACAACTGTAACTTGCAAGATATCTAATGAAATTCACTCTTAAGCTTTACCAGTGCACCTCAATAACCATCAGAAAAGTAAGAGATGAGGAGAACCATAGAAGATACCGTTATTCATGTGTTTTAATGCATTGCAAGAAAGATGAAGCTATCGTGGTCATATAGGCATTTTATAACTAACACAGTGGCATGGCTGGAAAGCATATATATTTGTCTAAAATTATTACAGAAATTGGAACATTCAGATATGAACTGCTAATGCAATTAATTCTCCATAACTTGTATATGGGCCTGCAGGCCATAGTACTCCTGCCTTTTTAATCCAAGAAGAAGGTATTTTGTATTACAACTAGTGAAACAAAGTCCTAGAAATCTCCCTGATGCAACAGTGAGTGGCAATTTTGAGTATCACTACAGTTTGATTACTTGTTTATTTGAATATTCTTTATTTGTAATTCATCTTTATCTACAAATTGGGTTTCTTTTGACTGTTGTCATATGCTTTCTTGCAACTATATGAGGATTTTGGAGGTGAAGTTGGATAGAAGCATATAGGAGGTGAATAGAAGATTCACAGTTTAATGATATTAAGCAACTCGCAAATACAAATGCAGTGTAAGCAAAAGCAAAAGAAAAGTATGCAAGTGACTGGGGAAGTAATTTGGAAGCTCCTCCTTAGGGAAGGAGAATGCCAATCTAACAAAATATGTGCATTACGTGTTCTACATCCAGCTACTATTAATTAGACCCCATCTTGCTTGATTGCACCTATCTTTTCATGCTCCTCGCCTTGTTGTTGTTACATTATAATCAAATTCTGAAACATTTCAGTAAAATGATCAGCTGCCTTGGATTGCACAACTGCTTGAAGTTTTCCCCAAAAGTCAAACTAATAAAAGAAAAAGAATTCTTCTCTTACTGATACCAGTTAACATCCAGTAGTAGTACACATACACAGATGAATGAAAGTAGCTGAAATGACAGTGAAAGCATTTGAGTTTTGAGCTTTAAGTGTAATTCCTGTGCTGAAATTGACCTGGAATATCAAAATTTAAGAAAGGGAAATATTGTTCTGGATAGGGTCCTGGGCAACATGTTCTAGGTGACCCTGTGTGAGCAGGGGGGTTGGACTGGATCATCTCCAGAGGTCCCTTCCAACCTCAACCATTCTGTGATTCTGTGAAGATCTCTTCAAAGTATGTACATCTATCAGATCTTTAATGAGATTGCTTCCAGAAGTTACATGAATTGGCACATCATTTATATGTTCCTACAAAATGTAGTGGGTACTATCAGCATTCATTGTTGTTGGCTCTTCTGTGCCAAAATGAGTGAAACTGCTACCAGTCACATTCTGCTATGCAAAAACTCTTCCAGTCTGCTCTGCATGCCTACTAACAAGTAGATACTTTTAAGAAGACGCCTGCAAAATTAACCACTATGTTAGGACCAGCAAGATGCGAATATGCAATTGAAGTCAAAGGGATTGCTACCTTCAGTGGATAACTGGATTACTGGTATCCAGAAATGTCTACTGTTACTTCTGAAGTGCAACTATACCCAGTCTTATCATATGAATGAATTGCATATACTTTGGTAACAGATTCAAGCGCATAGAGATGTCTCATAGTCTCATAAAACTTCTCCTGTCTCATAAAAACTGTATCAAATGGTACTGATGACAGAGGAGGATGATACATACAACATCATTTAAATGAAAGTTTGGACCAAGAGGGAAATTTGATATCACATAGTCAATATTGCTTGAAATACACAAGTGGTTTAAATATGCAATATTTCTTCTAATATATTTAAACAGTAAACTCTTTTAGTTCCTTTAGTTCTTTTTTGTTCTAAGGATCTCTTTTTGATCAATAAATATGCAGGACTTAAGGATTCAATGCCACAGTATTTACCACTGGATAAGGTGGTTTCAACTGAAAGGATGTATTTAATGCTTCTAAGCTATCACTTGTTGAAGTTGTTATTTCTTAGGAAAGTCTACAGAAACAGATCTTTAAAAAGCATTGTGAAGGCTTGAAGTGATAGTAATATCAGCTTTTGACATTACTGATTTTGGCATGTTACCTCTAACTTAGGCAGACTTTAAATGACTTTAAATGACTTTAAAAGACTTTAAAAACTCAAAGACTTAGGTTTGCAGAGGAAGGCATCTCACTGGCATCATTTGGTAGGATTACATCAGTAGCTTTTTCCCAAAACAAGGAACAAATATCTACTGAATGCTTCTGCGTTTCTCATGTTTTTGGTAATAATTCTATGATGTATTGTAATAAATGCTGTGCTTAGGATTCTTTACCCATTGCACGTTGAAAAGAGCTTCTTAATGTCTATAAATCTTCTGGCTCTGGATTTTTCTTATTTTGTCTTTATTAATTGACCTGTTTAGCTGTTTATGCAGGGAAACTGTTGCTGTCTAATGTTCAGTCACTTTAAGGATTTGCTATTAGAAAAGATAAATGTTTCTCTTTACCTTCTCTCTGAAAGATGGTTATGATGCAGTTGAGATTCTGTATGAAAAATCGTCATCACTTTGGACCAAAATGAATTTTCCTGTGATGAGAGGAAAACAGATAATTCCTGAGATGTTAAATGATGTTTAATGAGATGATTTCTGAAAAAACTGCCCTTGTAATTTTGTGGAGGTTACAACATGCTTTATTTAAAAGAATCTAGTGAGTTTTTTTTTTGTTTGTGTGTGTGTATGTGTGTGTGTGTGTGTGTTTTTAATGACTGGACTACTATATGACTAAATATAAAGGATGAGTGAATGTGCTGAAGTTGTTTTGAGGGGACAAACCATTATACTACATCGTTGTTGTGAATCAAGAAAATCATTTCATTTCTTTCAGAGAGGACCGGTAGATGTCTAAACAGAGATCAATGCATTTTTCAGTTCTCTTGCTGATCTGCTTGGTGACATTACTCGAGGAACTTTCTCTGAGCATTTCCTTACCTGTAAATAGGAATAATGGTGCTGATCCACTCTTTGTAGTATTGAGATGTGGATAATATAGCAAAAAAACCCCTGGATATTGTTCTTATGGGAAAGATCAAGGTTAATTAATAATAACTTGTTCTGAGGCATAGTAAATATCTTCCTCAGGAAGAAATTGCAGGTAAGGAGACAAGGGAATAGGAATGCTGCTGAGAATGTAGAAGGTAAAAGTAATTCCTGAAATCTTGATTCCAAAGAAATTAAGTACTGACAGATCCTCAATACACAATTTTACCCCAATAATCCTTATACTGACTACAAACAGCTGGCTGCATGGCATCTGGAGTCTAGTCATGGACAAAAAGAAAAAAGGTTTTGTATACCCTCAGTCTGCTCTTCCACTGTTAAAAGAGGATGCAGAATCCCTACATAGCTGATTTGGCCCATGTTGCTATGGTGACTGTGGCTGGGGAGATCCTTCCTGGCTTTCCGCGAAAAGGCAAGTGCTAGTTTTCTCCTCTCACCGGGAGATAAATGATTTGTGTGCTTGGCATTGTTATCTACAGTTGTGTTGTTTTCTCCCTTTCCCAGAAGGAACAAAGTGGAATCCCTCAAAGCTCAACCTATAAATGTACTGGTACTGAAGTATTTTGATAAGCTTTAGGTGATTTCTTATTAGGTTACACTTAAACATCTTCTGGGACTTACCCAAAGGCTAAGATAAACACACGTGTTCAGGATGAGGAATTTTAGGCTTTCATTCCCAGGTAGTCACTCCATGTTGTGTAGCTTAATTCTGAAATGGTACTCTAAGAAATTTTTAAGGTATTTGTTCTGATTGCTTCCATCTAGTGGATGTTTTGAGGAATACACCTCAGTCTGTAAGTATACTGCAAGCTATATTATTGCAATGTAAAGCAAGCTGATTTCTGCAAAAAAGTGTTCTGGATATAGCTGTTGCAATGACTTAGCTGGAATAAAGATTAGTAGACTTTCTTCTGGCATATGCTTATGTTCGGTAATTAGCAATACATGTATATGTGATTGTGTAATATGCTCTGCAAAATGTATGTGTGAAATTATAAATTGAAACATAATACAGCTATACAAAGAATGTGTCTGAAAGGTACCATAATGTAACTTTTTTCACATTTCCAGTGTTGTAAACACGATTGTAGCGTATTTTTTAGTATAATTTTCTAGATTAAATTTACCTTATATCTTTGTTCCTAAAACTGTAAGTTACAGACTTGTCTTAGGAAAATGCAGACTTGGATTAGAGAAAACTTGCCAGGTTATAAAATCCAGCACCAAATATTACAGGCAATCAGGTTATTCTTTCTCTTTTGTTAGTTGATCAATAGCCATTTTAAAACCAATCAGTTTGTTGCATTCATTACTTCTTTGGGGAGGCTGTTGTAGAATGTCAGTCCTTTGATTTAAAAACTTCCTACTTATCCCAGGCTGAAAGTATGCTTGGTTAGTTAATACCTATTTGTTATTTTGCTAATATTGTGCCTCGTCTGAAATACCTCTTTTTTCCCTACCTAGTGTTTAAGCCCCCCGAACTTTTTTTTATAGAGATCAAGCCTTTTCTTCTGCTGCTTGGGTGTTGAGTGCTAAACAGCATACTCTTATAACTTTTTTTTTTTATATGATTTTGTGTATTTTATAATTTGCTCCCTTACTTATGCAGTTGGGCAGTAGAATAGAAATTGATAAACTCAGTGCCTTTAACCTCTTTCCCCTTCTCTTCCCCCCACCCCTTTTCTTCTTTCTCTCACAGCCGGTTGCAGAACCGATTCCGATCTGCAGTTTCTGCCTTGGTACAAAAGAACAAAATCGGGAGAAGAAACCTGAAGAGCTCATCTCTTGTGCTGACTGTGGCAACAGTGGTAGGTGACCCCTTACAGTACAGCTAGTAAGACCCTTGCTATTTGACACAGAGGTCTAGTGTAGTGACTAATTCTGACCTGTACGTATGAGGACTATGTATCTGTGACATATAATACAGTTAATAGAGCTGATTCTCATGCTCCTAGGCGGAGACAGTTGAGTTAAACCTAACGCACAAATAGTTCATTTGGCCTCTGGAAATTTCTTTAAGAATGTAGTGATGATGACCAGTTTTATCATGTCGCTCACTTCAGTTATGAAAAAGAGCATCTTGGTGTGCTTTTGTACATTGCCCTGCCACACGGTATCTAGGGTATTGTTTTTGTGTTATAAGTAGATAAGAATAGAGAGGCACGTAAAAATAGGAGTAGGAAATACACAGTTGCCAAAGCTATTTCTCATCACACTATCTGTAAGTGTTAACAGTACTGAAATAGTTTTACTGTTACCATTTTTCTGCTTTTTCAATAGGTCATCCATCCTGTTTGAAGTTTTCTCCAGAGTTGACAGTTCGAGTGAAAGCCTTGCGATGGCAGTGCATTGAGTGCAAAACATGCAGTTCCTGTCGAGATCAGGGCAAAAATGCTGTGAGTACTGTAGGCTATGGACTGAAGGAATAGAATGTCAGTCTCGTGGATGTTCTGTTAAATACAAAATAAAGTCATTGTGGAATCAAGTATTTGCAGCTTCTGTTTATGTCTGCTAATCGTTCTGAGACCTGTGAAATATGATGATATATCTGTAATTAAGAACTATGTGCACGTTTTCTGAGATAGTGACAAATTAATGAAGGGCTTGATGCAGATCTAAAGAGAGATTAACTTTATCTCTCTTCCACAGGATAACATGCTATTTTGTGACTCATGTGACCGTGGCTTTCACATGGAGTGCTGTGACCCCCCTCTTACCAGGATGCCAAAAGGTGAGGACTTTGTGATGAAAAGGGTAATTAAGGATGATGTTGGAGGAGATCGGTGAGTAGAAACTGCTTCCACATCTTTTCTCCTCTTACCTATGTTTAACTCACTCTTTACATCGTTGCTTTTCAGGTATTGGAACCTATAAAGTTAGTCTGGGGAGGGTCAAACCTGCACATCCAGATTTTCCATTCTTGCCTTTTGTTTCCTGTACATTACTATCTGTGCAGGGTTTTGAAAAAATCTTTGAGATCTGAGGAGATGGAAGTGATTCTTACAGATTAAAATGATCAGCTTATCAACTTCCATTTGAATGAATAGCCTGATAGAAAAGGAAGAGATGGGCTTGTAATTGTTGATGGCATGTCCATTTGAACAGTAGAGAATCCTGGAATGTAACCAAACTTCCCTTTTTTCCATCAGACAGAGAGCAGGTTATTTGTGGAGGATTCTTCTTTCATAGCTGGAAAAATCTTCCTGTAGGAGAATGTACTTCCTGGTTGGAAGTAGTACATCTATAAGCAGAATGTGAGATTATTAAATGTGTTACCTTCTCATATTTTTTGGATAGCCCGCTACCAGTTAAAGTGAGTTCCTGAGTAGTTGTGGGAGATACATCTGGAGGGCAGGGGGGGAAGGACTTGAATTTATATTGCTGGATCAAATACATGATTTTTCTTGTATGTGTGTATATATGATAATTGGGGCCTGTGGGACTGTTTCTGTCTTTTTCGTTGGAAGGCCTGTATTCCCTAGGGCCTGTAATTCTCCTTTCATCCTGTGTAGATCCATTTGCATCCAGTGATGGGGATTTGTGTCTTTACAGGTATGTGGATATGTCAGATATGTCGACCACGGAAGAAAGGAAGGAAACTTCTACACAAGAAGGCAGCACAGATAAAACGGCGCTATGCTAACCCAATAGGACGTCCCAAAAACAGGTTAAAGAACCAAAACACAACGTAAGTCTCTTACGAAGAGGAGTAAATTGTGTCATTTTTGTAGGGCAGTAGGTGTTTCTGAAGTGTCTTACCTGTTCTCTGTGAGAAAATTTCTTTTACAGTGAAAAGCTTTTCATTATTCCTTAATACAGAATGTAATTTCTGAAGAGTACAGTAAAAAAAAAAATAAGAGTACTTTCTCAGTGCTTCTTTGTGCCTAGATTTTTGACTCCTTGTAATAATTAACTATTTAGTTTTGAACTATACCTTAACAATCAGATACATTTTTGCTGTTTGCATCAAGTCTGTTCTGCTGGATGGCTGCTTCTCCCAGCATAGCTGTTTTTGTTTTGGATTTCTCAAGAACTGTTATTGATGCTTATAGAATCTAAGTGAATCTAGAGTCTAAAATAAAGCTGGTGAGGCTATAGTTTGGCATGTTTAATCTGACACTGCTGCCAAAAAATTTGTCCCTTCCCTGCTTCCAGCCACATGTTTCTGCACTTGCATAGCACTCTGCATGGGCAGATTCTGTGGCTTTGTCGTGGTTGTTGTGGGGGAATTGCGTTAAGGTTTGGCTGGGGGAAATTGTTTGGATTACTTCTCAGCCAGAGCAATTTCTTGAATTATGGTTGCTATGCAGTGCTTGTGATGCAGCACTGTTGACAGTGCAGGGGAGGAAATGGCCAAGGAGCATGACACAGGAACCTCTGGTTTGGGCATCAAGCCAGCTTAAAAAGAATGTTGAGCCAACACTTGATTCTAAGGAACCGCCATCAAAGGATGTTCTGCAAAAAGTCTTATGAGGTTTAATGCCTGAAAAAGTAGAGGGAGCATCTCTTAAATATCTTAATTTTCAATGTTCTATGATACTATGGTATAGAGGAATCTTCTGTTTAATTCAGAGCAGTAAAAGGAAAGTTAGCTATCTGCTATGGCTGATTTTCTTTGTATTTCACCATTTGTTCACTGCTTTTTGCATTTATTTCACCAGTTTGCTTGCAAAATATACCTGTAGAATTATGCACAGATGCTAAGATTATCTTTTTAGGAAAGAACAGCCCATTTCTCTCCTGTGTAGTTGCAAAGAATATAGCTGAAATCAGTCGGCCTTCCTGAAACAGCAGACAGTCTAGGGCAATCCCTTTGAGAAGTGATAGCTACTCAGTTATCTCAATGGATTTTTAAAATTTCTAGCCTGAGAGATGGCTGGTTGAAGATCAGCACTGTTTCTGCTAACATGATCAACAGCGGTATGGATTCTTAGATTCTTAGCTAATGTGCGTATCCTGTCTGCCCTAGCTTTCTGCCTAGTTTTAATGATAATTTCCTATCAGAACAAAAAGCTTTAGCAAATCAAGAGTGTAAACACTTAGCAAATGTGTAATTGAAATAATACGTGCAACATATTTATTCTAGCTACTGTTTTTTATAAGTCTAGTATTAAATTCAGTAAAAATCTGCTGTTTATCTTAATTTATCTAAACTAATTGCACATAATGTTCAGTGTGTGGGGAAAATAGCACAGTACTTCTATTGAGGAGTTTAGAATCCTGGCTCCTGTAGGATATGCAGGTTCTTGACTACTCCTTTATTGTTAAATTCTTCATGTTTAGCTTCTGAGTGATTAAAAAATTGGTAGGAAAGATGCTAGCCCACTCTGCAGCTTGAAAGAAACCCCTTTACCAAATCTTTTGACTGTATCTTTCCTCTTCTGATTCTTTAGATCAAAAGGCCCCTTCAGCAAAGTTCGAACTGGCCCTGGTCGGGGTCGGAAGCGAAAGATCACTCTGTCCAGCCAGTCAGCATCATCAGAAGGAGGATACCTGGAGCAAACGGATGTCTTGGACTTCTGCAGAGATGGCAGCACCACCTTGAAGTTTAACAAGAAAACCAAAGGGCTTATAGATGGCCTTACTAAATTCTTCACTCCCTCCCCTGATGGACGAAAAGCTCGAGGGGAAGTGGTGGACTATTCTCAGCAATATAGGATCAGGAAAAAGGGTACCAGGAAATCTAGCACTTCAGAATGGCCCACAGGTAAAGATTTTTCACCTTGCCAATGTAAGTATCCTCTACTCCAAGAAAATGTTCAAAGACTAGGGTGTTGAAGTGACTGGAATTGACAGAGAATAGGAACCTGGAGCTGGAAGTGACACTCAAATGCAGTGATCATTCATGCATCATGGTAGAATAGGAGTTTGAAAATGGAAGTCATTCTGCAGACCTTTTCCTATATATATACATCTAGATGTGAAGAGGACTAAATGATTACTGTTGGTAAAATGCCCTTTAATAATGAGGGGCTGACAGATACCTAAGAATTGTGCAAAATAATGTCACATTGAAAAACGTAATTTAGGGAGTAATATGCAGTGGCTAATGAAAATAAGAACAGTAATGTGGAAGTTTGAAATGGGAAATAAATAACTAAAATCCATCTGAAAGACCCTGTTTATGGTATGTGCTTGCATGCAAAAGGTTCTTAATTTTCTCAGCTGTAGAGGAGCAGGCTTCAAACAGTCTTTCAGATCACTTTCCTGCTGGAAAGCATCCCTTCCTTTAAACATGGGGTGTTGGGGGGGGTTGTTCCTCCTCTTCCTCTGTGATTGCACCTTGATATAATCTTTAAATTAAGATCTTTACAGTCTTATTCATTAGTTTCATAGCTTTAACTGCTCCTTAACAAGCAGTGGGTAGTATTTCACAATAACATACAAGGGTCATAGCTTTAGAATAATGTAGTTATGTGTATTAGCCTGGCTGATGTAGAAGAAGAATAATATGTCTTAATGGTTTGAAGGTGAGGTGAAGCGTCTTGTCTGTTTTGTTTTGTTTTTTATGGAAGGGCTATTTCTTGGGTCAGAATGTAACTGTCCTGACTTTGGCAGTGGCATATATGGCCTTTAGGTAGTTGGAATCCTTGTTTATGAGAAACAGGCACAGTGGTAAGCCGTTTATCCAAACCTATGTCATTGTTATAAATGCCGTCATGATATTATGAATGTTAAAGTGGTGAGACCTGATTAAATATCTGATATTATTTTTGACATAATCACAAGTCCAGATCTGCTTCTGCCTTTGTGGTCCCAAGCCCACATAGAAACTTGCTCATCAAAAGTCTGGCAAAGTGACTAAATACAGCTAAAGTTATTTGCTGCTATACTAAAAAAACATGTACTCCTTGTAAATGGTAAATGAAGACAATTTTCTCTTATTTACAGACAATCAGGATGGCTGGGATGGAAAACAGGAAAATGAAGAGCGTTTTTTTGGGAGCCAGGATGTCTTAACTGAAAAAGACATGGAGTTGTTTAGAGATATTCAGGAGCAAGCATTGCAGGTAAAATCAAATTTTCAGTGTCTGATAATAAGTACCAAACCTGACAAAGAAATAAAAATACCAAGAAAAAAAGACTCCAGGTGAGTCAGTCCATCAAAGACTGATGCACATAGTCAACAAAACTAATGCACTTGTTTTTGCTGGTTGAGAGTAGTGGGGAACTGACCTCATGAGAAATGAAGCCTAATACAAAATTGAGCGTAAGAGTACGAGAGGTTAGGGTGAGCATCTAAAAAGCCTTGAGTTATGTCAGAGCTGTGAAATAGCTGGTAGAATGTGTGGACTGTTAAAGCGGTAAAATAGGAGAGCTATTTGCTAACAGCATGGATCATGTGGGGCCTCTGCTAATTAGAATATATTAATATATATTGCCACCTATACCTTGTATTATTTTGTATCTTTCAATAACTTTAATGGTTTTATGACTTACTCCTTCTGAGCCAGGTGAGTTACTTGAATTTATGTGGTGACTTTAATGACCTGGGCTTCTCTCGAGTGTAACAGTCCTTTTAACCTTCTTCAGATATTTTATTTCTGTTTATATACCTATGATTCTGTCATGGGTTGGTTTCACTCCAATTACTAAATATAGTCTCTGTACCAAAAGAATTAAGGAACGAAGAATTGTGAAAAGACTGGACTACACTGCGTGTGTGATAAACCACGTTAAGGTGGAGTGTAATTAACTTTTATTGAGGTGCAAATACAATAGTCCTGTATAATGCTACTTATTTCTGACCTTGTTACAGGACTGATTCAAAAAACTCAGCATGTGCCTTACTGAGTAAATTGCACTTGAGATTAGCATTTCTGAGCATAACTATGGTTTAGGAAAACCAACTGAAGATTAGCTCTATATTAGGTCTATGGAAATACACCCAGAAATAGAGAAAATATTCTTCTCCAAGCACCTGCTTGGACAAAGAGCATGTTTTAGAGAGAGGTGTTTTCTGTTTGTTTTGCCTTATGTGGAGAAAATACGTGGTATAGACTAAATACTTTAGATCAAAGTGGCATGTTGTTGGTTTTGGTGGGGAAAGGGTTAACCAGGGTTGTGATGCAGCTGATAGCAGGAGGGTATGTGTGCGTTTGTGGGGGGGGGGGGG
>PTFA01000091.1:123075-225765 GCA_003342895.1 Casuarius casuarius
CCGCGGCCCCAGCACCCATGGGTGCGGGGGGGGGGGGGGGGGGGGTGCGTGCATGTGTAACACTGAGCTAACTGCCTTACCCAAGAGAGGGGAAACACAAAGAGTGCTTATTAAACGATCAAGAAGAAAGTAGTTTGGAGCTATCTGCCACTAGCATAGGAGCTGAAGTAGTAGTTTGCTGTTGAAGGCTTTCTTCTGGTGTCTGTGATGTGTAGACAGTTATACTGGAGCTGGGTCTCTACGTTTGCACTGGGCATTCATTTGGAGGAGAGGTTTGTTGCTGAAAAGGCTGCACAGGTGCAGGATTCATTGCTGGAGGTACATGCTACTACTCTCTTTTCCTTGAGACTTGTCAGGATGCCTGTGATGATTGTGTTCGCTACTGACCTATCGTACTGGGTGATGATGGTGACTCCTTTGAGAGTACAGTGTGGGAAGTGCCTCACTGTAGATTGTTGTAGTTATAAGGAGCTGCCTTCACAAATTGCTCTTCTGGCGGTTTGTTCTGCCAACAGGTGAAATTCTCACGTTGCACTCAACCTTTCTTTCAGCTGCCACAAACAGGATTTGTGCTTTCCTTTTCTCATGGAACCCTCACTGCATAGCAAAAGCTTTTAGCACCAAAAGATGTGCTTATTTAATAATATTGTCTTACTTAATTTTGATAAATATTGGGGATTTTGTTCAGTTATAAAGCTGGACTTAATAAAGAAGTAAGGTAAACTGACTTCCATATGTAGCTTCCTTCCTATTAGGTAGCCTAAGATGAATCCCTCCCTTACAAAAAGGGGAAGCCGAAGGAATCTATCGGTAAGCTGCAGATAATTTTAAAGTAGTCGGACTTTGGATCTGGTGCAGGTAGTAAGTTCTAACTCCTAAGACCTTTTTTGGTGACTGTTGAAATATTCTGTTTATCCTCTGAGTAAGAATAGAAGGAAGCATGAATCACTCTGGCTCCATTTGGGGCTCTTGGATTAAGTACTACAATAGGAGATTACTATCCTTTTTGCCTCTAGATAAAGTTCCTTAAAATGTGTATGCCTTGGCTTACATGCTGAGCTGTATAATGCCTAGACCAGTCCTGCTTAGGAAACTTAGAAAAGTGTTAATTTTGAATGTTAGCCTTTCAAACCCTAACCTGTTGTCCTGGATACAGTTTCATTCTGCTAGCATAAATTTGCGTATAGGTATTTCACTGATACTTTTCACATTAGTATCTGACCTCTTACTTGAAAAGCTGTCTCATTTATTAATAGCTTTGCAGTCCAGGTTGGTCATATGATAATGCAAAGGCAATGGGAATATTTGGAATTTTAACTATGTGAGTGACAGTCTTCTGAGGTAGTATCTTCCTGGACTGACGAGCATTTGTTTCTGAAGCAGAAAGTATTTATTTCCCTTATTCTTAGTTCCTCTGAAATACACTGTTACTACTAGAGAGTCAGCAAAAGGTTGTATAAATTATTTTAAAATATTTTATTTTCTAAACTGTTTCTAATTATTTGATGACTTTTTTCCCCCTTTAAGTCTTCTAATCTCTTGATGATAAGCCAAGTAGCTATACCCTGAAAATTGTTCTGGTAGATATTACATTCACTGTGGTACTTATAGTCTACTTGCTGGGAAGACAGTGATTGGATTCATGTTCTATATCCTAACCACAGGAGCAGTTTACCTGTTTCTGTTCTTGGATATTAAATAAGAGAATGAAATAGCAACTATATTGAAAGACTACATTAAATTCTGCTGTGCACTAATTTGTCTTTAAGATTACTGCATGTAAGAGTGTGAAAGGCAGTGGAAGTATTTGATAAGACGATGTTTACTGGTTCTTCCTTTTGTGGATCAAGTGTTTGCTTGAAGCGTGACTGGTGTTAGTTTTAGTGTCAGAAAGCAATGTGTGCATCTTTCTATTTCTTCATGGGTTCAGGTAGATGAAGATGGACTATGTAGGTATAAACACTTTCATTTATTTCAGAAATTACAACTAGAAGTCTCTCACTTGGAAATTTACAAAAACAATTTTTTTTCTCGCATAGAAAGTAGGGGTGACTGGGCCTCCTGATCCACAAGTCCGCTGCCCTTCTGTCATCGAATTTGGCAAGTATGAAATCCAGACTTGGTACTCCTCCCCGTATCCACAGGAATACTCAAGGTATGATTGAACATTCTTCTCCTTTGTTCTACTTCAGTATTTATGGGAGAGCTATACTTAAGCAGGTGCAGAAATCGTAAGAAGGTTCTATCTGAATGTAGGACAGAAGCAATTTACACATCATCAAATACTCTTCATGGTAGTTATAGATGTCTTGAGGTCTTTTTATATATATGTGTGTATATATATATTTTAAACTTCTATTCCTTATAGAGTAAATAAATGCTGTGGCTTTAAGTATGGTGGAGGGGGTTTTTTTAGCCTGATTATCACATATTTAAGTTCAGTATGTACTAGCTTTGTTTTCATCAAGTTCTATATCTGCAGGACTGAGAAGTTATATACAAAAATATGTTGAGTCTTTGATTTTTCTTTACCTCTGCTTACAGGCTACCCAAGCTGTACCTTTGTGAATTCTGTCTAAAGTATATGAAAAGCAGAACTATTCTCCAGCAGCATACGAAAAAATGTGGCTGGTTTCATCCTCCAGCCAATGAAATTTACAGAAAAAACAATATTTCAGTCTTTGAGGTAAGTTAGGAAACTAAGCCGCTCACTTTTTTCTTTCTAAAATAGGGTCTTTTAACACCCAATAGTGAGATGAGTGTTACATAGTCCTAAAAATCTCCATTCTTGAAACATTCAATTGCTAAGAGCGAAGAACTACTAGCAAGCACTGGCTGCTGATCTCATATATAGATTGTTCATTCATTAAACATAGAAAAAGGCTTGTTTTGTACAAATGCTTATTAATTTTAGGAAAAAGAGTTTTAATTTCTCCTTTAAGCTAATGAAAGTAACAGTGACTAAGCCCCAGCCCTTATTGCTGTGAAAGTTGGAATCCTTTGAGATGCTACCTTTGATGTGGAAGTTATGTTAGATGCTTCAGACCTACTTGGATACCCAGATAAGGCAGGTGCTTGTATGACAGCAGATGGAATGACATAATTTTTCTTCATTTCTGTAAGGTTGATGGCAATGTCAGCACTATTTACTGCCAGAATTTGTGCTTGTTAGCCAAACTCTTCCTGGACCATAAGACCCTCTACTATGATGTGGAGCCATTTCTTTTCTACGTGCTGACACAGAATGATGTCAAGGGCTGTCACCTTGTCGGCTACTTCTCCAAGGCAAGTATTACAGTACTTCAGACTTGAGGTTGCATCTACTGTGTGAGAAATGTTGCTTCAGAGTCTTTTAATTGCTGTAATTTCGGTTTTAGATTTTAGATAGTATGACATGTAGACACCCGTTGCTCACAGAGTTTACCTAAATTACATTAGAGGACCTGCACCAACTAATAAAACTAAGTTTCCTTGTAATGTTGAATAGCGTTTGCTCTCTAAGGAACTTGTACTGCAACTAGTAGCTCAAAGGGAAAAGTCTTTAAATGAGTTTCTATTCCCACGGTGATGGGTAGTACTGCTTTTGAGATAAACATTGTTACCATATAGTTCCATCTCATCTTCCATTCAGTAAATAAACTTGTTTTCCAAAATTGACGTTTGCACCTCTTTGTTTGTTTGTTTTTGTTTTCCTGAACTAGTGGTTTTAATGATCGTAACAGATTTGATATTGTTCTGTCTTTTCTATTGAGGTCTTTCCTTTGCTCACATTCGTTGCTGTCAGTAAGGAACTTTGTGGCTTTCATTCTCGGTTTCTGCTATACTTGCACAGGAAAACCTCTACTATTTCTCACTGGTCTCTTGTTTTTAAAATTTGCTGCTCTTTTTCCGACAGGAGAAACACTGCCAACAGAAGTACAATGTTTCCTGTATAATGATTCTTCCACAATACCAGCGTAAGGGCTATGGCAGATTCCTAATTGACTTCAGTAAGTCTTTTTTTTTTTTTTTTTTTTGGTCTTTGTCTTTTTATATCTTAAAGAAGAGGTTAACTATGGAAAAGGATTTCTTTTAAATTAAAAACATCTCAGGACAAAGGATGTGAAAGCTCACAAAATCATGTGCACTTATAACTTACTCTTTTTTTCATAGAAGACTTAAATTCTGAAGACAAATTGATCACTTTTCTTCTAATTTTCATGTTTCTTGTGTAAGCACCTTGTGATGGAAACTACAGGCATGTGGCAGTGTAGTGTTTTTAGCAGAGGCTTGCCTTCTGCATGTAGTTCTTACTGCAGAAAATCAACTCTAAAACTACACAGTCTGAAACCTTCAGCTGCTAGATTAAGTGAATGAGTGTCTTAAGCAAATAGTAGCCATAATTAGGTTTTGACTTAGCCTTTGAGAGTAACAAGAACAGCTATATTTAGGCTCTGAATACTCAAACAGTTCTGAGATTCATACATGGATTTCAGTGAGTTCACTGGAAAACTTACCACTGTAACTGTACTTCTCTTTATTTTGCTGATAGATCCCTCCCAGTGGACATGCTAATTTTGGACTTAATATCCAGAGGAAAAATCCTGCTGGCATAATTATATGGGAATACTTTTGCTGGTAAATTTCCCTCTGTAGATAAGCTGTTGTTATCCTCAAAATACTGGCGAAACAAAGGAAGTCAGTGGTACTTCTTGAAAAATGAACAAATTTTGGCTATTTCAGACCAGCAATGGGAAGACGTATTTGTCAGCTTTTTTTTTTTTTTTTTTTCGGTCATACTGGGATGATAAAACCTCTCTCTTTTATTGCAACTACGCAGTGTATGACAGTCTCGGATCATTTAAAGCTCTGTAGGCTCTGTAGTCAGAGCTTGGTACTGTCCAGTCTGGCCATAAGTTTCACAGTAGAGAATTTTCAATAACATATTTTGCTATTTTAGTTTTACATGGTTAAAACGTGTTTTCCCTCTACCATCTTCAAAATTACTACTGCAATTAAATTTTGTGCCAAATTAATGAATTTCACATACATAAAATAGTTGCCACAAGTTATGCTTGTCATTACAAGTTATTATTAAGTTATTACAGGGTCCTTAAGTTTTTAAGGTATTCCAGGCAACGTGGTCTAGGTGACCCTGCTTGAGCAGGGGGGGTTGGACTTGATCTCTAAAGGTCCCTTCCAACCTCAGCCGTTCTGTGATTCTGTGATATGCTAATAGCAACTTCTAAAATTTATTTGCTTTCAAATCTTTTATCTCTTTCTAAAGCCAAAATAGCCCCTTACTGTCAGAAAGGTCAGGTTTCTTTTAAATGACTTAATGACTTCATTGGCAGAGTTGAAAATTCAAATATATTCAGAAGACCCTACGCTGTTTCTGTACTTCCTGCTCAGTGCCTGCGGAGCAGGACTAATGTGCTTTTGTGTCATTACAGTTTCAAGGTAGACAAATGCCGCCATCTCGTGGCATTGCCCATAACCAAAGGCAGTGTAGTTTAGAAATCTCTTACTCTTATCATTGAATAACAGGTACTTGAACTGAAAAAAGTTGGCCTGATCATGCAGTGCATCCTTCAAAACTGTAATATATATCTTGTAAGTAGAGTTCAGCTACTTTCTGGAAAAAAGTCTGTGTAGAAGTGCAGTGACAGGAAATAGTAGCTGTATGTGCCAGTTTTGTGAAGTTTTTTTCTTCTGTTTCTTTAGGCTACCTACTTTCAAAGCGTGAGGGTCAAGCAGGATCACCAGAGAAGCCACTGTCAGATCTAGGGCGGCTCTCGTATATGGCTTATTGGAAAAGTGTAATATTGGAGTGCCTTTATCATCAACGTGACAAGCAATTAAGCATCAAGAAGCTGAGTAAGCTGACTGGAATCTGCCCTCAAGATATCACTTCCACGCTGCACCACCTGCGAATGCTTGACTTCCGTAGTGATCAGTGAGTACAGTAGTCCCGTTGTGTTTCCAGATAGCTTCAGATGGATTTCAATGAAATTGAATGGTATTTGGAGACGAGTCATGCATATAGGCTTGATTTTTATTTAACACTTACATGTCCAGATATTCGCTGTTGAGATGCATGATCCTTGCAATGTGGGTCAAGAATTGTTCAATGGCAAAGTTACACCAGGTTACCAGCTCTGTAGCTATGGAACTTCTGGGTCATTTCCGGCTGTGAGAGAAAGCAAGCCAGTCTTTTGGCCATGTTCTCTGGGGGTCCATCTGCATAATCAGTTTAACGTTGTCTCAAAATGGAACAGTAGGATATCTAGGGGAAGCTGTTGCCCTCCTCATCCTTTTTTCCAGTGGCTGAGCAGTCAATTTTCTCCTCCTTTTCTGTGTGTCAAAGATGCCATTAATTCTGAGGGTTAACATGGAAATTTTAAAATGGAACAGATCACTGGGAGAAATGAGGATATAGAATAGAGATAGCTTGCTTGAATAGCTGCATGTACCAGTCAAGTGAAATATTCAGAATTGTTCTTGGATCAGACAGTAGCAGTTTTGGGGAGTGGGATTGTATTCTGCTGTGTTTTGCGTTCCTGCTTGGAAGCGATTTGGAAATTTCAAAGTTACTTGAGAAGTGTTTTATGTCCTTATTTTACCATATGCATCCTACTTTACATTACAGAATTAGTCAGTGATATTAGTTCCAGCCACCTGAATAAAACCCACTGGATAGTGGGAATGTAATTTTTTTTAAACATTTCTTTCATTGTCATTCAGACTCTGCATGTCTCATGTAACTGATGTTTGGCATCTTTCACTTTAGACTGTCTGTTTCCCAGGTGGCATACCCCTTGTCCATTTAACATATAACAAAACCGATAGTCTGCAGGTGAATGTTACCTATGTAAGGATAATGGCTTCACCATTAGCAAGAAATGGAAAGAATTTTAGTAGCATTTTCTCAGTTTTAAGATGCCTTATCTGTTAGTCTGAAGATATTGCAGATTGTAGAATGTTAATGAGCTGTCCTAGTCTTTCTCTCCACTCTGAAGTTATTCACGCAGCACTGCTTGAGAGTAAACAGATTTTTTTCTGTCATATTTTGTTTTTATGTTTCACATGATAACATGTATAGCATATAGCCTACTGTTGATCAGTGTGTTATTACTGTTTAGATTTGTGATCGTTCGTCGGGAGAAACTCATCCAGGAACATATGGCGAAGCTTAGAACTAATGTCCGACCCATAGATGTGGATGCAGAATGTCTGCGTTGGACACCTGTTATAGTTTCCAACTCAGTTGTCTCTGAGGATGAAGAAGAGGAGACAGAGGATGGGGAAAATGAAGAGCAACAACAGCAGAAAGAAAAAGATCCAGAGGCCAGTGTAAGAGTGAATCTAATACTCTTATGTGATGTATAGTTTACATTCAGTGCTCTCGTGCTTTCACAGATGATGCTAACAAAATTTTGAATGGGAAGCTTGGGCATGTTGTATAACCATAAAAAGCATTGCAGTCATGATTAGTATATGCATCTTTATAGTTTCAGATGAGAAACTAAAAATAGGAAAATTAGTGAAGCAATATCTGGAGGAAGGTTCAAGTCTGTCTATCTTTACTGTTGCTGAAAAGAGTAAAAGGCTTCTTCTATCCCTAATGTTTTTTTCAATGTAAAAAACAAAAAATCAAACAAACAAAACCAAAATAAAACAAACCAAAGAACTCCTGCACTCAAGCAACCTTTGATTCTCATCAAATTATTGAAATGGGATTAGGTTTGAAAGCACACAATTGTTCCATAAGTGACAAGTAGCATAAGTAAAAATCAGTCAACTAAATGCTTAATGTTTTCTCACCAAAAATTTTTGCTATGTTTTTTTTCATCGAGCCTGTAATAGCTTTGATCCTAAATCACTGTATGCAGAGCAGTGAAAATTCCTGAAATACAGGCTGCTATTCTTGAAGGGCTGCACTCTCACATCAGGTGATTAGAACTGACTAGACTACTGTTTCCAAGAGGCAAATCGTGCACTGTTACTGCATTTAAATTAAATTAATCATGCATTGTTACCAAAAAATAGCTTTGAAAATCTCTTATCTCACTTTTTCTTGAAAATAACACAGATACTGTGTTTGGATGTAGGAAGATGATGTTTGCATTCCAGCAGGCCACTGAATGGCTGTTGCTGACTGAGGTCACCTCTCAGGAAGCTAATTGAGATACATTATCACTTGAGAGGGGAAGGAGTTGCAGTTGGCACTATTAGAATCTTGTAAGGTCAATTTGTTTGTCATCATTCTTGTTAAACTTTTCTGAGTGCATTTGTTTTTTAATTTTATTCCTTTTTGCTCAGAAGCTTCCTCTGAATAGAATTCAGGATGGATGCGTATACTTAAATAGGAAGTGTGAAACCTATTTGTTTTTATTTAAATCAGATGGTAAAATCTGTATCATGGGAGAAGAAGGAGCAAGAGCCTTATTCTCCTACAGAGAATGAAAAAAAGCCAGACATTGTTGCTCCAGCCAATTCTACGCGGCCAAACAAGCACATTCTTCCTCTGGATAGTCTTCCTGCAAACAGTCAGCCATCACGAAGAGGTCGATGGAGCCGCAAGGGCAAAAAACTGCGGGAGCCCTTTTGTGAGAAGGAACCAAAATTGCCCGTTGAGGAGAAGACAGCAGTTCCCAGTGGGCGTTGCAGCGAATGTGAGGAGAAGTCAGCAGCCTCCCGAGGCCGGTGCAGCGAATGTGAGGAGAAGTCAGCGGCCTTACAGGGAAGATGTGGTGAATGTGAGGAGAAATCTCCAGTCCCAAGGGGCCGGTATTGTGAAGATGAGGAAAAATCTGCAGCTTCCCAGGGACAGTATGGCAAAGGTGAAAAATCTGCGATGCCCCGTCGGCGGTACAGTGAAGGTATGGAAAGGTGGAGAGGGCAGTTGAAAAAGAACACTGAGCCACTGAAGTGCAGATTCTCGGAAGACTGCGACAGATTACCCCGCCGCTACAGCGATAGTACACTTCTGAGGTGTTTTAGTGAAAGTAGTGAAGAGGAGGAAGATGAGCCTGTGAGTCCTCGATCAAACTCTCCACCGGTTCTCACAAAGCCAACATTAAAACGAAAGGTGTGTGTTTCTTTTTTTCTTTTTGTCTCTGACTATATTATGCAGTCTGTTTTCTCAATATGTTGGTGCTATCTTGAGGGTCAGTGCAGCTCATGAAATGTGTATTAAGTGTACAAGTAGCATCTGCACAGTTTTTTCCAGAAATGTCTGCAGGACTATTGTCTCTAGGGAAACAGTGGTATAGCGGCTGGAGAGTACTTGCTGCTATTTGTGCTTTTGATTTTTCTCACCTCAGTTGTTAAAGATGTATTCAGTCACACCAAATAAAAACAGATAAGTCCTACTTGTAAAAGAAACTTTCAAAACACAAATGTTACCTAAACAACTAGAATCATGGCACGAAGGCTTTGGAATGATTTACCTTGGAGGTGTGAACTCTATAAACATGAGCAAGAAAATCCTCTCTTCATGGGATGCTGCAATAAAAAGTTATCTTCTATATCATCTTTGCAGCTCATTGTAAACTGTTCATATCTATGTTGTAATGACTGTGAACTTTTAACTGTTATGTATAAGGTCATGGATGGGTTATTAAGCTTCAGCTGTTTAAATGGGTTCTATCATTACGCTGGTGCCAGTCTCCTAATCTTGAGGGGAGTCAGTGGTCTTGCATTGTATTTGACATCTGTCTAACTGAAACACTGGTCAGTGTTTTCTGTGAATTCTGGATTCCAGAAGGGACCTCTCTGGTTCTGTTTAGCGTTGAGCTCTGCAGTTCATGTTTTCTGTTTAGCAGTGTTTTATTTCAACTATGCATGATAAAAACGTCTTCTCGTCTCCCACCTTCCCCTTTCAGAAACCAATTCTTCATCGGAAGAGGCGAGTCCGCAAGCGTAAGCACCACAACAGCAGTGTGGTCACTGAAACGATCTCTGAGACCACAGAAGTACTGGATGAACCATTTGAGGACTCAGACTCTGAACGACCAATGCCCCGATTAGAGCCTACCTTTGAGATTGAGGAGGAGGAAGAGGAGGAAGAAGAGGAGGAGGAGAATGAACTTTTGCCTAGTGGATACTTTCGGCACTTACCCCCACAAGACACCCTTAGGCGCAGACCTTCTTCTAAGAGGAAGTCCAAAGATGAGGAGGAGTCTGATGACACTAATGGTATGTTTGATGGTATGCAGTTGAAAGTTTGATATGGATAAGGGTGCATCAGTGTCAGATGATAATAGCTGATGATGGAAGAAGTTGTTTACCTTGCTTTGTAACTTCCAGCCAAAATACAGGGTTAGGCATAAATTACCAGTCAAACCAGCCTAAAATATTCCAAAGTCTCACAAAAACATGGTGCTTATGTTTAACTATCTCATCACCAATGAACTGATAACAGGTCATTTTCAGATTCAGCTTTTCCAGTGGAATTGATGTCTGTGGCTGTGGAAAAGGTTATGCAACAAGGTCACTTTAGAGGAGAAAAAGCAGAAACGAATTAAAGAGCCCTCAGAGTCCCCCAACAAAGACAAAGAAAAATAACAAGTGATCTGTTTTGGGATACTGTTCTTCATCAAATTCCTCTGAACTTCATCCTCTCAACTTCTCATATCTCCTTAAAGTTCTCTGAACCTTCAATTCATAAAATAACCAGTTCTAACCAAATGTTTTTATTTAGAGTGCATTGAAGATGCAGAATAAATGTCTGTCTTTCAGATATTCCATTAGTAATCTTCCTTATTCTGTTATTGCTCAATACATCATGTTCCCAAGAGAACTTCTCGATGGCCTATGTAGTGCAAGGCGAGCAGCCAAATAAAAATAGAGAACTGTATGAGAAAGATGTATGGTGTTCTTATCCCACTATAAATGATCATTACTGGAACTAACTCATTAATTTATGGCTTTCAACTGGCCTTTGGTTAGCAGAAGAGAATTTTTCTCTAAAGGTACTCAAATACTGAAAATATCAAAGTGATTATAGTCACCTGTACTATTCATTTAGCATCAGTTAACCTTAAATCCTTATAATAATATATAACTATGTAAATTGAGTGCAAACACATGTTAATGCAGCATTAAGTTTGCTGTTCAGTGGACATTTGTTTCCAATCAACACATACTGTATTTCTGTTTTGTAAATTCTCTTTTGATCAGATTGCTCATGAAATATATCTTATGGTACTCCTGCACCATTAATAAGACTGTACAGTTGGAAGCAGACCTGTTAGATAAATGTTTTTCAATCTTTTTGTGTTCTTCTGGATGTTTTCTGGTGGAGATGCAGATCCCTTTAGAGATTTCACACACACACATTGCCTTTAAAATACAATGGTATTTAAGCAGTGTTTTTTAATGATCTTTTGCAGGTTACAAATAGTCCATAACCCTAGGAGTCATGCATGACATTTGGAAAACCACTGTTTTAAGTTGCATCCACTATGAACTACAGTGAAAAATTTTTTCCTCACCTACTTTATAAATATTTTACTTTCTTACTCTCCCCCTGTAATTCAGTGCTTCCTATTCCCTAGTGTCACTTCACTTGATTTTTTTCCTGAACTTCTACAAATTTGTCACTAACTCTAAGGTAACACAGTGCCAGTAATAAGCCTGCTGTTCTAGGATATTTCTGCTTCTCGAATCATATGGTATCTGTTTGCTTTTTATGACTTTGACACAGGTGCCTTTACACAAATATAGTAAAACTGCACTGATATTAAAGAAAATAAAATTTCTATCTAAACAGATGTTAGTGGATGAGGATAATGATTTAGTCATTGTAAATAGCGTAATGCTGGCCATTTTGAATGAAGAGTTAAGCTGTTGCGGGAGGGCATTCACAGCTTTATGACAATTCACAAATATATTATTGCAGTCACTTGTACGTGGTTCAAATTTAAAATATTTTAGTCATAACTACAAGAGTTAGTGTTTATAGGAAGCTTAGATTCTTTGGAAGTTTTACCTTAGCTACAGAAACCTGCTTGTGTGTGTGKGGGGGGGGGGGTTTGTTTGTTTTAAATGTTCTGACTAAGGGTGGTTTGGCTTAGATTTTCCATGAGAACTTTGTCTCTGGTTAAGGCAATGCGTGGAAGTTGTTTTATAAATTCCCTGAGATGTAACATTGCAGTCTCCAAAATCTGGTGTGTGATCAGAATTTGAATTGGTTCTGATTGCTATTGGGGCCAAAGTGAGAATGGAGTGTGGTATTATGATTTGAGGTCAGTATTTTAAAAGGATTTGGCATTCTGAAGACAGAATGTGTTCTATGCTGTGGAAAATAAATAAACCTTGTCTCCCTGTATTCTACTAGTTCTGTGCAATTTGGTTACTTTTGCATGGGAGAAGGTGAAGCTCTTTAATAGGTTGGACCACATTATTTTGGTTTTCCTGATTCTACCTGTAAGTTTTATTCCAAATGTGAAAACCATAAGGATTTTCTTTCCAAGCTTAACTGCATACTCTTTTAGCTAAGTCATCTGAATGAGCATGTGTGTATCTCAACATCCTTGAAAACAAGGTGGATGAAATTGACTGGTCATAAAATCCATATTTTTTTGCAAGGACAGAGTCGACTGTATATGATAAAAATATTGCATTATTATAAGGGGAGCCTGCCATCATAAGATCATTGACTTTTGTTTTTGTATTCTTAAAAATATTAAATCCTTGACAGGGCACATAAAAGCATGGGGTCTTTACCGAGGAGATACTAAAGTCTAATCTTCTGTAGTAGATTGGAAATGTGAAAGAAGGAGTTAAGTGTTAATGCTTTAACAAATTCTGTGAAGGTAATGTTTTCTTCTGCCTGCCCAATGATATTCTGGCTTTGGCAGATCCTTTTTTTATTCATGTTCCAAATATTTGTTTTATGGATGACTTCAAGGGATTGTTGAACTCTGAACTCAGTGTTTGTTTTGAATTCTTTTCTTTAATACCCAGAATTTTTACAAGATGCTTATGGTCAGAGGTATTTAGAGTAACTGCCTGTCTGAACTTCTTGGACCTAATATATGGTGTATTTCTAGGTTAAAATAATAGCATTTCAATGGAAAGTGAATAACTTTTTTTTTTCCTAAGTGACTAATTGTGGATGAATTTGCTTCTAAGAATGCTGAGTAACTTCTGACAACCCAGAACACTGTTAACATCCCATTCACTTCACAAACTTGAGCAAAGGGCAAGAGTAACTTGGCTGACCTTTGATAAGTTTGTAAGAAGTGTTTGTGGACTACTCGGAGTATATATTATTCAGTTTTACCTTGGTCGAATTCTTTGCATAAGTGTGGATTTACAAAGCTCTTCTTACAGTAATGCTTGGGAATTGTATAGCATGGAATTGGCAACATTTTTCATGATGGTAGGAAGGCAGAAATGTGACTATATCTGCTCTGAATCTAGGGAGAAATTTGATCTTATATCCATATAGTAGGATGACCCAGCTACCTACCCACCCATTACCCTGATATTGATCCTGATTTAAACAGTAGGATGGCTGATTTGTGACTCAGTAAAAAGTCAAGGGATGGTTATTTACTTAATTCAACTGAACATTGGTTTGTGAGAACTAAGTCTTGTCAGACAATACGATACATTTTTGTAAGCTTATAGCTTGGTTAATACGGGTGATTGATGTTACCTACCTAGTGTTTTGTGAGGTGTTTAAATGGTTTTGATTAAAAGTCAATTAAACTGAAATGTTATGGAATGAAGCTAGTACATATTAAATTAATCAAATTGTAAACAAGGAATAATTGAGCAGCTTTGTTATTCTTTGGGGTCCAAAGGAGATTGGTTTGGGGTTTTTTGGGTTTTTTTTTTTTTTTTTTTTTTTTTTTTTTTTTTTTCTATAAAATAGAAGTAAGGTAGCAGCCGAAAGGAAATTTGGGGACTCGATAAATGAAGTGGAGGGCATGGCACTGACATGGTTTCTGAGAGAGCATATGAAGGTCATGTCCAGTAGTTAGCGGAGCATGATTTCCTAGCTCAAAGCCAAAGAGACTCAGATGATCCCTTAACATGTGAACAGGAAATCTCGGTAGTGTAGGCACCTTCTGTCATCTCTGTTTAGCTTTAGCTGCTACTACTGTCTTTACTCAGTTATTTACATTTGGTACGAGTACTGACAAACTGAGATGGTTCAAAGCACAGTCATGAGCTGATTAAGGCATTGGAAATTTTTTAAGTGATAGATTCAAAGAATTCAGTCAGCTTAGATTATAAGCAAAGGAAAAAAGATGACCTAACAAGTTTACAAATTACTTGCGTGGGAACTATTTTTCATAAGAGAGATTCTCTGCCTAGCAGATAAAAGAAAATTTAATCCAAAATCAGATTAAGAAAATCTAGTGTCTGAAGGCAGAAATTCAGATGGCAAGGTGTGAGTATTTACCAGTGTCAGTGGTTAACTATTGCGGCAATTTACCAACAATTGTGTAAAAAGTCATTGGTTATCCTAATTGACAGGTTCAAAACAGAATTAACTCAGGGAAGGCCTTACAGTGTTCAGTAAGTTTTCAGTAAGCAATCATAACATTTCTTTCTGGCTGTATAAGCTATGAATATATCCTAGGATTTGGAAAGCCGCTGAAATGCAGAAATTGTTCCATCACAAAGAAGTCAGATAAGAAATGAATTCTGCTTCCTTTTAACGTTTGCTCAAATACACAAAACATTTTGCAGCCAAATTCAGGCATCTGTGTATTTGTTGGCATTTTAAAATGTAAGCCATGACAAAAAGCTGAAATATTTCTTTTCTTCATCAGATACATGAAATACAGATCTAAATGTAACATGCTTTTATTGTAACTTCATGTGTTCCCCTACTCTGGAACATTTTCATTTGTGAACGTATCGTATAAATAACACTTGCATTGGGTGGCTAGTCTTTCCAGGACTTCATCATGTAGCCTAGCGTTTAATTTGGATTGTATATTAAAAGCTCAAAGCTCTGACCATGCAAAACCTGGAAAGCAGGTTCTTTGAAAATGTAATGTGTAATGTGATTGCTAATGAGCAGACCTTGATTCTTCTTGTTACCCTTTGCAATATTTCTCTAAGCTATTATTGGTATATGAAATTGATAAACATGATGGGATACTTGGGAAAGCTTCCATGAATGCTCAGGTAAAACAAAATATTTGAACAGTGTCTTTCCATTTATGTTTTCAGGCACCCCAACCTTGAAACCATTATCTGTGCTGAGAAAATGTGAAGCAAAGGATTCTTCACTGGAACCAGATACTTCTACACCCATGAAAAAGAAGAAGGGATGGCCAAAAGGCAAAAGCCGAAAACCAGTCCACTGGAAGAAAAGACCTGGTCGAAAACCAGGTTTTAAACTGAACCGGGAAAAAGTGACACCATCTGTTCAGGATGAGGGAGTTGATGCAGCGGTAGCTAGCTCAAAAACAGGGCGTAAGCCTAAAATTTCAGATATGGAGGAAAGTGTTGAGCAGAAAGAAGAGTTGCCCCTTATTGAGGAAAGGAAAGAAGACGATGTGAATATGGAAGCAGAAGAAGTGGGAGAGGGAGAAGAGGAAGATACAACCAGCAGTGAGGTAAGGGCAGTTTCTCCTGTGGACAGCAGCAGCAGTCCAGCGCCAGAAGTTAAAGAGCCTGAAATAGAGGAGGAGGTAGAGGAGAAGCCACGGGTTTCAGAAGAGCAAAGGCAATCAGAAGAAGAACAGCAAGAACTAGAAGAACCTGAGCATGACCATGAAGAGGAAGATGAAGTTGCAGTAGTGACAAATCAAAACGAAGACCATGATGCTGATGATGAAGATGATGGTCATCTGGAGTCTCTGAAGAAGAAAGAATTGGAGGAACAGCCTGTGAGAGAAGGGGTGAAGGAGGAGCCTGATGTGCAAGAATGTTTTTTAGAAACAAGCATATCAAGCAGTAGAGAGGATGCAAAAGGAAAAGATGAAGCAGAGGCAGATTCTGAGGAAGAGCAGACTTCTAATGAGACATCAGTGGGCTCAGAGCATGTCCCTGGATCTGAAGATGATCACGAAGAAGAGCAAAGTAATAAAGAAGGGTTAATTGAATTAAAGGAAGAAGAGGAGATTCCTCATAGTGAACTAGATCTAGAAACTGTTCAAGCAGTCCAGTCCTTGACACAGGAGGAGAGCAATGAGCATGATGTAGCTTACCAGGACTGTGAAGAAACTCTTGCAGCTTGTCAGACTCTGCAGAGTTACACCCAGACTGAGGAAGATCCTCAAATATCAATGGTTGAAGATTGCCAGGCCTCAGAACACAACAGTCCAATATCCTCTGTTCAGTCCCACCCCAGCCAATCTGTGCGTTCTGTCAGCAGCCCAAATGTGCCTGCTCTGGAGAGCAGTTACACCCAGATAAGTCCTGAACAAGGATCCCTGTCCGCACCCTCTATGCAGAACATGGAGACCAGCCCCATGATGGATGTGCCTTCTGTATCAGACCACTCTCAGCAGGTGGTGGATAGTGGCTTCAGTGACCTTGGTAGCATTGAGAGCACCACAGAGAATTATGAAAACCCCAGCAGTTATGACTCCACTATGGGAGGCAGCATTTGTGGAAATAACTCTTCCCAGAGCAGCTGTTCCTACGGGGGATTGTCGTCTTCTAGCAGCCTCACGCAGAACAGTTGTGTTGTCACTCAGCAAATGGCAAACATTGGCAACAGTTGCAGCATGATGCAGCAAAGCAGCGTCCAGCCTGCAGCAAACTGCAATATCAAGTCACCTCAGAGCTGTGTGGTAGAAAGGCCTCCTAGCAACCAGCAACCAACAACACAGCCACAACAGCAACAGCCTCAATCACAGCAACCGCAGCCCCCACCTCCACCTCAGCAGCAACCTCCTCTGTCTCAGTGTAGCATGAACAACAGCTTCACTCCAGCACCTATGATCATGGAAATACCTGAATCAGGAAGCACTGGTAACATAAGTATCTATGAGAGGATTCCAGGGGACTTTGGGGCTGGGAGCTATTCACAACCATCAGCCACATTCAGTTTAGCCAAGTTGCAGCAGCTAACAAACACCATTATGGACCCTCATGCCATGCCTTATAGCCATTCTCCTGCTGTGACTTCCTATGCAACCAGTGTTTCTCTGTCCAACACAGGATTAGCTCAGCTAGCTCCCTCGCATCCATTAGCTGGGACACCACAAGCACAAGCTACCATGACACCCCCACCAAACTTGGCATCCACCACCATGAACCTCACGTCACCTCTGCTTCAGTGTAATATGTCTGCTACCAATATTGGTATTCCACATACGCAGAGGTTGCAGGGGCAAATGCCAGTCAAAGGGCATATTTCCATTCGCTCTAAATCAGCACCACTGCCCTCCGCAACTGCGCACCAGCAGCAGCTCTATGGCCGCAGCCCACCTGCAGTTGCCATGCAGGCTGGCCCTCGTACATTGGCTGTTCAACGGGGTATGAACATGGGAGTCAACCTAATGCCAACCACCCCTTACAATGTTAATTCCATGAATATGAACACCCTGAATGCCATGAACAGCTACAGAATGACACAGCCCATGATGAACAGCAGTTACCATAGCAACCCTGCCTACATGAACCAGACAGCACAGTATCCTATGCAGATGCAGATGGGAATGATGGGGAGCCAGGCCTATACCCAGCAGCCTATGCAGCCAAATCCTCATGGAAACATGATGTACACTGGCCCCTCCCATCACAGCTACATGAATGCTGCTGGGGTGCCCAAGCAGTCTCTCAATGGACCGTACATGAGAAGATGAGCAAGATGAACTTGCAACCTAAAAACTTAAATATATATAAATAAAGGAACCTTTTATACTGACGAACCAGAGAAAATGGACCTTTTTCCAGTTAAAATATTGCTGTAGATTTAGAGGGATTTTCTTTGGTTTATTTTATTTTTTAGGAAGCCTGGTCTTTGTTTTTGTTTTGGGTTTTTGTTTTCTTCACAATCCTGAAACATTTTACAGCTAAAATCATTTACAAATATTTTTTAGGGGGAAAACATGCACAAAATCTTTTCATAATTTAAAAGAGCCTTACTTTGACCACTTGGACATAATATGTGCAACAGTGAAATCATCTTTCTAAATTTTTTTTTCAAATGTATGTTCTTCTCCCTCTCCTGTGCCCCTCTGTAAGCAGTTCCGAGTGCTGCAGTCATGTAAAATGTCTGAAATCTCAAAGGGTAACAACCCTTCCCTCTAAACCCCACCTAGCATTTTCTACTTCTAGCAGGAGGCACTTATTGGGAGACTCAGAAGGGGACACGGAGGATAAATGAAGCTCTTTATTTCTGCAAGTCAGGAAATTTTTTTCATTATTAACTTTCCCTGACTCCCTCACCCTCAGTAAAATTTGGAGTTATATGTAAACAATAAATTCTATTCACACTGGTGTTTTTGTAGATGAATTAATTGAAATAGTCTGTATGTTTCATTCTGAAAATATAATGTAACTTTTAAATGATCCCATTCACCACTCAGAAATGCACTCGTGCATGCGCACATGCACGCGTGCATGCGTACACACACACACATTCTGTCACTGAACTAGTAGAAGCATCTCTGGAGAGAGCTGTTTATATCCCTCATGCAGTCATGAGGAGGATAAGGTGGTTACTGTCTATTACGACAAGAAAATGGCTGCAGGCTCTTGTTTTGGTGAACTGCAAGTCAGCCATAACTCCGAAATCCCAAACTCTGTTTTAGTATGTACTTTGAAAAGCTGAGGGTCTTGGTTCTGAGCCTTGGAGTCAGGCTGAGCTCAAGAGCAGCTGTTTCCAGTGGTCTGCCTCTTAATATCTTTACTTGCCTATTCTTGGAAGATGAACTGTATGTTTTAAGTGACTTGAGAGGAAACCTGTGGTGTCCTTGTCACTCTTCCATTCCTGGTATGTGGTAGGAAATTGCTGAATGTGCTGCTTTCTGAGGGAGTCAGTGTTCTTAAACAGATACTTCCCTGATTCTTCAGCTGTGTTTGACACCACTCTATAGGGATAGCCACACTTTTGAGCTAGTGTGGGAAATGAAGGGAATCAGCCTGTTTTACAGGAGTGAAACAGTCTGAACACCACAGTAGGAGGTAGGCAGCAGGATTTGGCCGTTTATTACTGCATAATCCATTCTTTTTTTGACTTCACTGCTCTGTGATAGAGACAGTACCTGCTGGCATGTCACCCAATACAAAAAGGGACAGCATTATTCACCCTTTAATGTAAAGTTCTTTTTTTGTTGATGTTGTTGTTGTTGTTGTATATGAAGTAGAAATACAGACACATTAATAAGACTAATTTCTTTTGTTTTTAAACCAAAAGAATCCAAATGAAAGTTGGGGTTTCTTCAGATGCACTAAAATGGACTTTCCTCCAATAACTGCTAACCATAAAAAGCAGAATACAAAGGACTTCCACTTTTTATTTCTCTTCGGTTTTGAGCATGTACAAGGCTGTGTAGGACCCCATTTCTCTGTATATATGATTCCAGTTCCAAATCACCCATGTAGAAAGCGCACTGTGCTGCCCTCTCCTTTCTAGATCTTCAGCTGTGTCACTGCTTCCTGGTTGCTGGAGGGGGGTGCGGGCTGGGGTAGGGGTCTGAGATGGGAGGAGAAGCTGTTGAAATGAGGGCCGTGAATTTAGTTTATTTGCTGTTTGGTTTGGTTTGGTTTTGTATTTTTTTTTTTTTTTAATCAATTGGGCAGCTCCCTTTTCCACAAGCCTTTGTGACTGTAGAACTATTGTAGAAAAAATGTTCTTTTCTATATATAAAAAGAAATTATCCAACGCAGTAATATTGGTACCTACCATTTTTTCACTTCTGTTTAAAAAAAAATGTATTTTTAGCAAGATAACTTGGGTAATCTTCTAAAAGAAATTAAAAAAAATCTCACTGTTAGTGACTTTGATGCCTTTTAAAATAAGAGCTTTTTCATTTCATTCCATCTTTAAAATTTTTTATCTTTGTTGTAGAATATTAAAAACTATTTTAAGAAAGATAAAAATTCTCTTTAAAGAGATCTCTAGAGTGTGTGAATAGGAGCTCCAGATGCCTCTAAAAGCCGCATGTACAAATGAAGCTGAGTCTATTCCTGTCTGTTTATATTTGCTTTTCCTGTTTTGTAACCTCTTTGTACTTTGTTCATGGTGACTTGTAAGCTAAGGGGAAGGGGTGCCTAGATGCCTTTGTAATTCTCCATGTCATGCGCTCCTGGCCAGATGGTCTCCCTTCCTCTCCTTGTATGTAATATCACTTTTTTTTCCCTTTCTAGCAAGTACTTTCAAAAGAACTCTGTACATTTTAACATAAAAAATAAATTATGTTGAGCCATTTTGGATGTCTGTTGTGCATGAGAATTTTTTTCTTTCATTTGAGCACTGAACTTTTCCACTGATATTTGGGCCTGGGAATATGATTCCCTGTGTGTCTTTTGATCTAGAAGAGAGGTGGTACTTGGAATTTAGGTGCACACTCTCTGACAATATTAATTTTTGATTTACAGTTTCTATTCAGAGATTAAAAAAAAAAAAAAAGCTTGGAAGGCTTCTCCAGAAATCTTTAGTTTTAAATTCTTCTGCAGGGTCAGCCAAAACCTTAAGCTAAATGCATTAGCTGTTTTTCATCACCATTTGTTTGTAAAATCATCTTGAGAGTTTTGACTTGTGCACTAAAAAAATCTCAAAGTATATTTTAAGCTTTCCTCCCCTCCCCTTCTGGTTTCAAATTGCTTTTTGATCTTAACAGTTAGCAGCAGAGTTACCCTGCAGCTTTAAGGCAGAACTGGATCAGTCATGAGCTTTAAATAAATAGTGCTGTCCCATTATGCCACTTCTTCTGGGACCTCTTAGGGTGTGCTTGCAGAGTTTTTCCTCAGCAAACTTACAACTTTCAAAACACTAGATGGAAGCAAAGTTTCACTTGCTGTGTGATTATCACCAAAATTTCGTCTAGCGAAACTCTGTAACAGATAATAACCATTAGCTCAGCTCCCTTTAGCAATTCAAGAGCAGACTTTCGCCCGTTGTTTTTGGTGTCTGGCAGGGTTCGGTGCCTGGTCTGCTGCAGCCCTTCCTGCAGCCCAGCAGCTCTGGGGAGCAGCGAGCAGGGAGCTGTGAGGGAGCCAAGTGGGGACAAGAGGCTCTGCTAAAGGCTTTTCCACAGAAGTGTTTTCACAAGTATTTCTTGAAGTAAGCAAACTGGTTGTGTATCATGGTAAATAAATGAAAAGGACCTTGAGGTTCAATAACATTATTTTCATTCTGGTTTGAACTGGAGATACTAAATTTATATAAGGTGAGGATGTTGCTGAATCTTCCTTTACCCTGATGTATTTTTCTTTGAATTCATTATAGTTGTTTTATTGAGAGATCTGAATTTTCAGATGTAAACATGTAAGTCTATAAAGATACAAATAGAAGCTAATCGTAAAGGACTCTCCTGGTTGACTTGTTCATTTTTTCCCCAACAGTTTTAGGGTGTTCAAGCATGAAGGAGAGGGAGACAGGGTGATCTGAGATAAGGTAATCACTTGTGAATTACAGTAATGTACACCAAGAGTGTTACAGGTAAGTTGTCAGGAGCTCAATAAATGCATCCTGTGCACAGGCATGTGTGTATATTACCTTCTTGTTGCCAGTGCCGGAGTGGAGACTGGGTTAGCCATTCTATGCCAGAGAGCTGTGTTCAGTCACTCATAACTTTTTTTAAGATGTTATTTAAAGGAAGCTTTGTTATTGTTGAGTAGCAAAGTTGTGAGGCGGTGGGGTTCCCCACTCTCCCCCCAAAATGTGCCCTAGTTTTCTCATTGTTAAATGACTAAGGTTTGGGATCTTTGGATTTTTTTTTTTTTTTTTTGCTTGTTATTTTCTGTATATACTGAATTTATGGGGTTTGATTTGACCACTAAAATGTGCTTGGGTTGATAGCTATCTACAAAGAATCCCTGCCTAAGGCTGCCTTTATTTCTTAACAATTTTCAGAAACATCTCTCATTTTTAGGGTACAATATGGGATTTAAAAATAAAATATCAACTGAAAGCAAGTATATTTCTTCCAGCAATTGGAAATGGCTTAGATTTCAAAAATTAATGTGCTGAATGATTGGACTAGAACATAATTCTGATAATTCTGTTGCTTTAGATAACTCAAATTCAAAATGGTCATGGCAAATCACTTCTGTGAAATGACAGCATACAGTTCTGTTCTGGCAAAATGTTTGTTTTGTAAACTGACAAGCAGGGCAATTCAAAGGTTTTATCTGCTGTCCTGGTACCAAATTATGGTCACACCTGCTGATGTGAAATGCTTCTCAATTGTTTTGAGAACTTTGCAATGCTTAATCAGAAGCTGCCAAGCTTGGGATGAACAGGGCCAGTGCTAATAATACATTTAAAGTAAGCTTCTTGTGCATTTCTCAGTTCTTAAGGTTGTTGAAACAGTTTTAAGAAGAAAAAGCAAACATCTAGATATGAACATAATGGTTTATAACAACTTTATATCTCCCTCTGTAGGCCAGAGTACAAAAATAAGTGTTTATGGATATCTATAAATAAGATAATGGAAATGCGATTGAAGAGTTAATGAGCTGATAAACAGCAACTGCTACGTAGGAAATGTTTATAAAGAGCATTGTTTGTTCAGATATACTGCACTGTAAATAGCCTCTGTGTTTGTTGTATTAAAAAAAAAAAAAAAAAAAAAAAAAAACCCTTTTTTTTTTTTTTTTAAAAAAAAAAAAAAAAAAAAAAAAAACTCCTGTCTGAGTGGGCTAACTTGATGATAACCACATTTGGAGCCTTGAACAGGGTGACCTCTTTTTTAGTATCTTGTCATTGCAAACTATCAAATCTTACCATTAGAGGAAGACTAAAGAGTGGGGTTTTTTGAGAGTTGCCAGGCTAGAATAGGGTTGAAATCAGACTGTACTGAAGTGCAAGAACTGTTAGTACCTTGTAGCATGGGTGTGAACAGCTGCTGCTGCCGGCTGTGCATTGCCGCGCAGTCAGATCTCACACTGTGGATGTAGTGAAAGTTGTTCCATTCAGCACTGGCAGGTTTGCTCTAAATTAGTTGACATGTGGACCAAAACCTCTGTTACTATCAATGTGCAGGAAAGAGTTTGAATGTAACCCACAGCAATGTACCAACTTCTAGATGAGTGTTGTGGCTTCGAAAGATGCTAATTGAAAGGACAGTAGTCTTAAAGGCAGCTGACAACTCTAAAAGCTCATCAGTGAGAAAATTAAGGAAATGCTAGAAAGAATGGAACTGTCTTAATTAGGTTCCCAACTTGGGGGAGAGCTCCTTGCTGAGATCTGATCTCTGCAGTAATTGGGGAATGCAGACAGACTGAGGCAGGTTCAGCTTATAGCAGCTAAGGTGTGGCCTGCAGCATCTTTTATCTTCACAGCATGTCAGCCAGAATAATTTAGGCTAAAAATAACTACCTGAAATCGAGCTTGGAATGTTAAATCCTTTCTCCCCTAACACAGGGAATCTCAGCAGTTTCATCAAACATTGATTTTCAGCTAGGACAAGACAGGGCTGCAGCTACACATTTCATCTCTTGAAACAGCAGGCAGGGACAGGAATTCCTTTCTTTCTGTGCTTCCTTCCTCACAGAAGGTTCATTCTGGAGGAGAGTTGTGTATGTGGAATGGCACATAATGACCTTGTTCATTCGTGTGATTATTTTCCTAATGGTTGCCCTGTCAGTATCCATTTGTTCTCCCTTGCCAATTAGTTTACATTGTAAATTCTTTTGGACAGGGACTCTGTTATCCCGTGTGTGTGTGTGTGTGTGTGTGTGTGTGTGTGATTTGTCCAACATGGTAGAGTCTCAGCACGGTACCTTTCAGCTAAAAGACAAAGTTTGCTTACTGAAATTCTGTCATCCTTTGTTTCCCTATTTTACATAGCTTTTATGTTTGTCCATCAGGAACAAGCAGCAAGAAGATATGATCCATAAAGTGTTTTCTACGGTTCTAAATATTTCCTGAGCATCTTCTTCAAACAAGAGAAAAATCACTGTTGGAGAACAATGAAATGGTGAATTAAGTGAAATTACTAGCAAGCCCATTTCCCACTTTCCTACCTGTCCTGTCCTAAGTGCTTGCTCCATTCTGAAACAGCAAGGATGACAAAGAAGGTGAGCTTCTCTTCGCGTACAGCAGATTGCTCTGGTCCCCTCATACCAACCATACACCCACAGCACACAAAAGCTTGCTACCAATTGCAGGTCAAGCACTTCATGACTTAGAACATCGTGTTTGTAAGCCCCTGCAGAGGACAATCCAGAAATAGCTTTCCCTATGTGTATGGCAGAAATACCTAATTCTAGTTAACTCAGTCTCTTAAACCATCCTGTCAAAATTCAAGACAGATGTTTCAAGAACTGTCAGTGACTCAGAAGCTCCATTAACAGGCATGCCTCGAGTTAGCTAAACATAACTTCAAACACTAGCAGCTGGGGTTTTACTAGGACAACCATGCTGGACCCAGAGTTTGATAGGGATGAAATCCTTCCTGGTATCTTGAGGGAAAAGGGAAAAGGGTGTTACATAAGAAGAATTAAATTGTTACTGGACAGCAGATTTCCTGCACCAGAGCTTCAGTTAGTTCTGCCAGGAGGAGTTATTCTATGGAGCGGCTGGCTTAATTTGCATCGGTGTTGCCTTCTGATATGTCTTCTTTTGCAGACTGGTGAAGGCAAGATTACAGTTGCTTTAGGAGTCCCCTTGTACTCCTTTGTATTAGTGAGCATACAGTTGAGACTAAAGCAAGTTGTGGAATTGGGTCCTCAGCAAGTGATCGGAACTGCCTGGCCATACAGCAAGAGGTCAGTAGGTGGTGGTAGAAAGTCTGAGGATAAAGAAAAACATTGAAAAACGGTGTCCTTAGGCGCCATCACAGTTGCCCTTGATCACCTCTCTCTGCCTCTAGATGTGAGCCAGGCACTTTGATCTGTTAGGAAATGTGACTGCTGGCCCCAAGAGCATTCAGCACAAATACCATGCAGCACTCGGTGAGGGGAAGCAGCACGTTGGAGTAGGAACAAGGTAAACAGGGAAAGAATAGTGATGTTATGGGAAGCCTCTGTTTGGAGGCTTCCACAGTGCGCGCATGGCTGTGGACCACTGCGCTATAGTCAGGGGTCTGAAAAATACAGTATTACCCTGGATAAGCTGATAACACAAAGAAGTTTGAACAGGGAAACATTCCTGGCTTTAGGAAAGCACAGGGCTCCCTCTCAGCTGCACTGATGAAAGTGACTGATCTGCTCAAGTGCATCCCCCTTTTCTGATGACAGTGGGTGAGTCTTTTGGTGCCCTTTAAAGTGTACCTAAAGGGGAATAGATCAATATTCCCTCTGACTTAGATAAAGTATGAACCTGGGACTGTCTGGAGTCTTACTAGATACTTCTCTCCTCTGCTTTGTGGACAGGCAGTCCAGAGCAGGAGGTCTTTTTATTTGTGGAATAACCTGTACAAAAGTTGAGGCCCCCTTTACATTAGCAGCTATATCCACCTATGTTAATGGGGCTTATACTTTCTCCGAAAAATGTCTCCTTTATGGTCACTCCAGGCTCACACATACATATCTGGGTTCTCCTGAGCCCCACTAAGCTTGTTAATAGTTTCTCTCTTAGGTGGTGTGTAGAATTCTACCCTTCAAGTTGTTTAAATGCCCCTGTTCTTTTATGAAGCTGCGTTTTCTGAGCAAAACAGGCCTTTGTTCAGAGCCTGGCAGCACTGCTTAAAGCTCCCTGGAGGAGGAAAAGAAAAGAAAAGCAGACAACTGAGGTCTTGGATGTTCTCATTCACAGGTTTCTAATTGTGCAGAAAAAGAAAGAAGACAGTGCCTGGTTCAAAAGCTGGCAGCTGTCTTAAAAGGTTAAAAGCAGTAGAGACAAAATAAAAAGCTTTTCAAGAGACTCTTTGTCTCAACAAACTTGTCAAGGTGAGGGTTCTTAGCTCTTCTACTGCACAGTCCTTCCTTTGTCACCACAAGAGTCATGCCCTAGCCAGCATCTTCTCTATCCCACTGCCTTCATTGCCCAGTGTTGCTAGCAGGTATTGGAGCAGGCCTTTACCTCACATGCTTCCCAGAGTTGGTGGCAGTAGCTGTCCTTCCTTCTCCTCATTCCAGAAGAAACTTAGGAATTTTCCTTTTTAGCAGCTGGGAGGCATCTCCCCAGAGGCAGGCAGTGAGCTCTGCAGCTGTAATGGTATGATGAGTATGCAAAATGAGGCAGCCCCAGGAGAGGCTGTGAGTGTGCACAGGCTGACTGCCTCACCATGTTGTTCACCATTCCCTGGCTATTTGCCAGTTAAGGAAAAAGCTAGGATAAGTGCTGTGGAGAGGAATCTTGAGTTTCATCATTCTGACATCAGCCATTTGAGCCATTACTCCTGCTAAGTCTCCAGGGTCCATTTCTCCTTGCTCAAGCATGAGACCCCCAGTTTGTGCTTCCAGCCCAATAACAATGCGCTGCTTTGGCTAAGAAGCGCGCTCACGAGCACTAGTGTCAGGACTTGCACTGCCACCCAGAGTGCATGCCAGGACATTTGCTCTTACGCCCCAGGGTCAGGGCTTGTGCTGCAGCCAGTGTGTGCTATAACCGTGCTTGCTGTCAGCCTCAGGTTGCAGGATGATTCACATCCTTGTGCTAGTGCCAGGGTTCATGCTGCAGCTCCTGAGCGTGATGCCTGCACTGCTGCACAAACAACAGGTTTGTGCTGTATTGAGTCGTGGGCGATTCTTGCTCCGGTGTTAGTGTCAAGGCTCGAAGTGATATTTGTAACCAATTGTCAACTAAAATGAGCTAAGGTGGCTTTCTGCTCCTGCAGTCCTGCATTGTGGAATTGCTCTGTAGTCAATGTAAACTTCCAGACTGCTGCTTTGATTTTATGGAGACAGTACTGTAAAATGTGGGCTAGATGATGTAGTTCAACAAGGCAGATGCCCATCTGGGGCCATAAGTCTCCATGTGGTCTTGTTGCTAACATCTGGCTATTCAGTGACTGCAGGAGCAGGCTGTGCTCTGTGCCAGGGCCTGCTGTGTAGACAGGGTGGGAGTGAGGGAGAATTCAGCCAGCTGCTATGGCTTCTGCACCTTTTCCTGATGCAGAGCCTGCATGGACAGCAGTGGCTGCAGCAGTTTCGTGCTCACTCTCCCTCTTGTTTTAAACTGTTCATAGGAAGCAGTCACAGCTATTGCAGAGACATTTCCAAACCCAATCTCTGAATGCTCTGAGGAGCCAAATCAATACAGGATTAATTGGTTCCTCTTTTTCTTCTACAGAAGCCTCTTAAATCATTCCATGCAGCATCTTCCTCCTGCAGCCATGGCTAGTCATTGTCATATCCAGACATTTCTCAGTGGTGTTCTGCTGTCTTCTGATACCAGAACTGTGCATGAGTACTGTTTGCAATGGGTCGGAGATGTGGAGGTGACAGGAGATCTCTAGCCCAGGCTTGGGAAAGATACTGTGCCTGCTCTGCTAGTTTTGCTGATGGTTCTCACTTGCAAAGACCACATCTAGCTCTAGAGTTTGTGCATATGGGCCCTTAAACACACTGACCTTTACCTGAAATATAGAGTAAAGCTGTTGTACAGGGGAAGGGAAAGAAGGAGATCAATGTTTCTTAATTTGAGTGGAAGGAAAGGGAGAGAAAGCATCTTCCCCTTTCACCTGGGATGATGTGCAGCAGTCTCACTCACCAGCTTTGGGAATTTGTCCCAGGTCCTCATAAGGATTCTCTTCATGACACGAGATTCATTCTATGGTAAGAAGGTAGCACGACAGACACCATGCAGGTCTGTCCTTCGTGCTGCAAAGCCAGTACTGCCAACTTCAAATACTAGAAATCTGACTCAAGCCACCCAAATTTGCCTGATCTGTTATAGATCAGGGTTTTGGAATTGGCCCCAATGGCTCTTTACCTTGTGGATCTCAAGCCTGTGGGTTCCATCCATCCCACGCTTCTCAACTTTTCTCTGCAATAATTAAGAGCTTAATGCCATTTTTAAAAAAAGCTTTCTTATGTTCTCCTGGTTTCAAAATCAAGGGCTTTTGAAAAATGTATGAAAAAATGTGAAACCCATGCTAAATCTGGGAGAGAGAGCAAAATCACAGTGCCACGCCTGTGGCTATTAGGGGGATCTGCAGATAAATTGGCATTGGTAGCTACCTGGTTGGCTATGACAGAGCCTATTGGCTATAACAAGTCAGGACAGCAACTTGAATTCAAAATCTATGAGCTCATGAGAATGTTCTTTTTCCTTCTGTGAGACTGAATTTCTTTCCTCCTGTGTATACACTGATGGGGAACAGGCTTTCAGAGTGGCTTTTAAGAAGGTGCTTTCTGATGTTGTCCCCTGGAGCAGATGTCGCAGCAAAGTGTGGCTCCCCTCGCTTCTGTGTCTCTTTTCCCATATCCCAGCTCTCCCTTGATGCTTGCTTTTCCTGTTCTGTGCTTGCCCTATTCTGGCTTACAAGGAGTTAAGAGGTGGGATCTATTTGTAGGAGGAGGCAGTGTCCTAGAGGCATGTACAGGCAAAGACTCTGTGTACTGCCACTGTCTGCCAGTTTAGCCGCATTTATAGCGGATGCATCGTTGACATCAGGAAATAAGGGCTGCCTACGCCAAAGCCTGGGCTATAGCACAGCTGCCCCTTAAGTCCAAGCACGCAGACCTTGCCACGTAACAGGGCTGGGTTTCCCAAGTCTGATCCAGCTCAAGGCATGGAACCAGGAAGGCAGTGTTGTGTTAGGGATGACATGTTACATCCCAGAGGTGCCTCACTGCAGCCTTGCTGGCCATGCCCAGAGATCAAGGTGGACAATGTGTCCTTTAGCACGGAAAGATCAGCAGGACCCAAACGCTAGTGAGGACATGTGGTGGGAACTGATGCAGTTGTATGTAGCAGAACTTGGTTTCATTTCTGAATTCTCTATTTGGAAAAATTATGAAATTTCAAGGAAAGATTTCCAAGCTAGCAGAGAGCTGTTTTAGGATGCAAAGTCAAACACACAGAAGTAAGGAACTTGCAACATGTTATGGTTAATTGCAACAATTAATTTGCTGCCCGTGTGCCTGCTGTTGATCACAGACCCTTTTTTTTTCCTATTTGGTCCCTTCCTCATTTGGCCTGCAAAGTGCTCATGTGGAAGAGGCAGGATTAGTGTGGCTGGTGCAGCTGTGCACCTGGCATCTCCTATCTGTGGAACCTTTCACTATGCAGCTTTTATTAAATTTTGTAATTTTTTGCATGAGCATTTATAAGACTTTGCTATATAAAGATGTGCAGCTTTATCTACTCTTGAGTGTATTATTTATTCATGGGGTACAGTACACAGAACTAAAGCTGTCCTTGGAAAAACCCTGTACAATTTAATGATTTCCTTTTCTTCATTCTTTATAGGACTCCATAAGCCTTCTATATACTCTCACCCATCACACTCTATAAAAGCTACAGGGAGGTCTTTTTTCTGTTTTTAGCACCCTCCTTGGTCTGTGCATGGAGCAAGAGAAGCAGAGGAACCTCAAAAGAGGAAAAGATGCAGGAAATTATGCAGGAAAACTTACTCAAACAAGCCTCTTGGGCAGAAAAGTGACCTATATTGTCTGTGTGGTTAAGTCTGCATCTCTCAGGCTCCTGCCAGCCTGAATGATCTGGGAGTGACTGTCGAGTAGTCGCTGAGAAAGAGCTATTAATCCCTGCTTGCCTATGTTTTGGCAGCAAAAGGGACCCTTTCTGTTCAGAATAAGGTGGGTTGTGCCAGAAAACTGCAGCATGTGCAGGGCTTCCAGCTGGACAGGTGAATGGTGATGCTCCTGGGGTTATGGCTGTGCTGTGGGTTTGCACATAGGGTGAGGTTTTTCGGGAGAACAGGAGTTGAGCTGATAGAGACGTGGCGGCTTGTAAGTGTCCGAATAGCACAGCACATTCTGTCAGGTCCCGTTATCATCATGACCAGAGTCCACCCCAGTTTTATCCTGGTCCCCCTCACACTCTGAGGCCGTGTGGAAGAATCTAAGTTACACCTCCAGGCTTCCAAAATGTAAATTGTTTGTGCTTTGGAGAGGCAGCTGCAGGTGAAATGCGTGGATGTCAGTGGAGAAGGGGTCACTGACCCTTCAGGAGTGCTGGCCAGGGGTCCTCGGACAGGACCTGAGTTCTGGTGGTGCAAAGGTGGGCAGGAGCTGGTGGTCCCAGTTTACTTTTCTGGTGCTGCGTAGTCGAAGAGCAGTCTGAGTTCCTGGTTTCTGACTCCCATTCGCAGACAAGATCCCTCCCCTCCCCTTGCTGCTCACTCAGTGGAGGGATGCGAGGAGGGAAGGATGCTGTTAAGCTGCACTTTGCTCCAGTACTTGGCACATCCTTTGCAGTATTGGCTGTTTTCTGAGCAGAGATGCTGCCTGCCTCCTGACAGTGTGCGGCGATTCCCTATTACTCCCCTTGAAAGGAGCTGCAATCATAAGCCAGAGAATAAGCGAGTGATGCGGCTGCTGCACAGAGAGTGACTGAGAGGAAGAGAATGGGAGAGACTGGAATCTGTGCCTGCCTCAGCAGCACTGCAGTGGTAAAGCCACTGACTGACTACATGCAGGTTACTGCTCATAATGCATTGCTACAGGGAGCTCAGAAGTCGAGATGAAATTCATCGGCCTTCTTTTTCACTGCTTCTCTATTGTCATCATGCATTAATTGCTGAGAGTTATTTTTCCTCCTGTGGCTGACTGCCTGCATCTCTTCTTGTACTGCAGGAGAGACAGTGAGGGAGAGAGCATAGCATCAGCCAGGTGTCCTGTCCCACAAGAAGGATTCTGCATGATGTGCCAGTGCAGTCAGGGGCTGCTGCAATGGTGTACAGAACCTCTGGAACAGCTGGATTTAGGATTATTAATGTTTTATAGAGGTGTCCTGGACTCCATCTAGCAATTAGCTTGAGACATCGGCTGCCCTTTGGGGCTTGTAGTCTGCTTTCCATCTTCCTCTCATTACTGGTTTTGCACTCATCTGGGTCGGCAGCATTTGAGCTAGAGGAAGGGACTTTCTTGGCCAGGAACTGGAGGGTGCTGTTGGGAGAGCGCAGGTGTGAGCTCTGGAGAGAATTGCAGCCTGACCAGCCATGGCTCAAGCAGCTAAACAGCTGAAGAAAATCAAAGATATTGAGGCTCAGGCTCTGCAGGAGCAGAAAGAGAAGGAAGAATCCAATCGTAAGCGCAGGAACCGCTCTCGGGACCGGAAGAAAAAGGTAAGTGGCACTGGGGCAGGCAGCTTTATATCCAGATTCCTGTGCTTGTGGTAGTGGGTGCAGTTTGCCTGGCAGGGGGGAGTGGGGGGAGTCAATTCCCTGTACAGATCTATGTGCTTCAGTCTGCCAAGCGGAGGACAACCTTTGGGGGCAGCGATCTGCTCTTTGCCCTGACAACTTAGAGAGGGGATAGAAGAAGGAGGGTGAAGGGAGGGAGGAAGCAAAGGGTTCATCAAGGTAGCTTGGGAGTCTCGCTCAGCCCAGTTCCAAGTCAAGCCTTTAATAATCTACCAGTAACAGACTTGATTTCCAGGGTAAAATTTCTGGCTTCTAGCATTATGCAGCTTCCCAGAGCTGCTCGGTTTGAGGAGTGGAAGGGCAAGACACCTGCACCCCTTTCTCTAGTGAAGAAGTGGTTTTTAACGACCACCCGATGCCTTGCTTGAGCTCTACCAGGACACTGAAACCAGGGTACAGTGAAAGCAGGCCACTAAAGTAGAAAGAGTAGTTTTATGCAGGAGGCTGCGAGCTGTGCCACTACTTAGGGAAAGATGTGTTTGTTAGTGGGATGCAGGTCTTCCCTGCCAGCAAAGACATGTTACTTGCTGGCAGCAGGTGAGTGGGGGGTCAGGAGCAAGAAGAGGTGTCTCTCCCCTCTGCTGACACGATCATGCTAGAGCCTTGGGTCCCCCAGCTGCTCCAAGTGGCAGCTCCTCTCTGAAAAGTCACTGCCCATTTGCTTGTCAGCTTCCCGCAGGAGCAGGCATGGGGCTAGGAGAGCTTTGCTGCCCCTTGGAGACCTCTTGAACAGAATGCTTTTCTCACCACAGGGTCTAGGGACGTAAGTGCTACACCAGTGCAGAGAGGCAGTGAGGAGAAAGGTAAAACCAAGGGAAATCCAGAGTGTATGTGAGAGGAGGTTGCAGTACAGAGGTGCCTTAGGTGGGCTTCTGCTCTGCGTTTAGCAAAAGACTTGGAGACTTCCGTGTGCCCCCTGCAAGCAAGGGCCTTACAGCAGTGCTCTACTGCTCAGAGCCTGTCAATAGCTGCTCCTGGACAGCCCTGAGAAGTGCCCTGCTGAGATGAAAGGGATGGGCGCTGCTAACCAGCCCTCAGGCTTTTATTTTTCCTGCCATGCTGCTGGACAACTGCTAGTTCATGCTGTCTGGCCAGTGCGCTCTTGCCCAGGGCCAGTGCTGAACACTGGAATTCTTAGATTTCATCCCTTTTTCTGTAAAGGCTTGCTTTGTGTGGCTTTGGAAAAAACCCAGCCTCTTCCCCTCTTTGCCCCACCTGGACACACAGCCTAAGTGCGTCTTGGTGACGAGCTGGGAGATCCAAAGATGCCTGTGAGGTGACTGGAGTTCCTCAGATGGAAGGTACTAGAGACGGCATCCTATTGCTAGTTCCTTGTGAGGGACCTGAGTTGCACTTGCTGCTAAGACACAAGGAAAGAAGCTGGAGAAATACCGTTAAATAAACCCAAAGGGGTCTGGTTTCCTGGGATGGGATGGACTTTATAGCCATGAACAAGCCTTTTATAAAGTGTGCTATTGGGGGTTGTTGCAGTGTGGGGAGCTGCGAGCAAGGTCTCCCTGGAGAACTCAGCAGGGCTCTGGCACACTGAGGAGGAGTTGATCTTTAGCCACCCCTTCCAGAGTGGTAGTTCCTAGGAGCGTGCCCTGGCAAGGGAAGCCTGCCTGCCTCTCAGCTCAGTGATCACAGTCAGGGTAGGCAGGATCTGTGTTCACCTGCCCATTCCTCTCGGGACCAAAGCTGGGTGTAAGGGTGTTTTCTACGTGACTTCGTGCCAGACCATTTGACCAGGGCATCCCAGGATGGCTGTGTCTCTGCAGAGAGCAGAGAACTTCTGGGAAGTCAGTGGAAGCATTCAGGACAGAAGTGAAATCTGCAGACAGCAGCTAGGGCCTTGGCTGTGGGTCTTTCAGCTACCATGATGCTATCATGTCAGATGCTGCCTTCCTCAGTGATAGCTGTTTGCTGTACACAGGCACAAGGCTTGTCCCCACCGGGACTCTTGCTCTGTGCTGACAGAGCAGCTTGTCTCTTATGTTACCAGAGGGCTGTAAAGGGGGTCTGGTATGAAGAACTACCAAGCCAGGAGATTTTGCTGTAGGTCCAGTTCTCTCTCCTTGTTCCGCCTACCCCAAAGCCTGAGTGTCTCTGGTGACAGCGGTTTATCCTACAAGTCTCCTTGTTGGCATCAGGCTGGGGGCTACCTGAATGCATTTGAATTTCCTGTTCTTTTTTGCTGCAGCAGCTGTGGGAGTTTCATCTGTGTTAGTCTGGTGTCTGGTTGGTGCCTTGTGAGTCTGTATCGGGCTCTGACAGCATGTAATGTCTGTGCGAAAGGCCTCTGTTTCAAAAGGCTCCTGCACTGGCCCCTGGAATGGGTTGAAACCGCTGTTGTGTCACGGGGTCCTTCTATTTCTCTACCTGTGCCTGACTATTGTCCCTTGCTTTATATACAGATGTAGGTATAGGCTCTTTGGGGCAGAAACTGTTTATTTGCTCTATGTTTGCACAATCCGGCATGTCAGTGTCTCAATTTATGACTGATCCCACCATGCACCACTGCAATGCAATTTGTGTTAATAGTAGAGAAGTGACCTGTGATCCAAGGAGGTTCTAGCACAAAGCAAAGCTAAAGGAAGGAGATGATGTCCCCGGAACAAGTTTCTTCTCATCCCATGTAAGCTGATGTTATGCCTTGGGGCATGAAAGTTTTGTATCCTTTAGCATTTCCAGCCATTTTGGTGTGGTTGTATGTGCCCCCTGAACTGCCCAAATTACTAGTTGGGGATTGAATCCTGTAATCCCTTGTGTCCTGTTATATCTGGAGGCAGTGAGTTCTGTTACTTAATTCTGTGTTGCCCAAAAACCTTCTCTGTGGACCAAGATTATATTTGTTGCTTTTTAGTTTCCATGGCAATTCCTTGGCTTTTGTTTTGAGAAAATGAAACAAGCACCTGACTGACCTTGTCCTTCCATTTTCCTGTCGTGTCCCTCTCATTTGTCTCCTCAGCACAGTGATGGTCCTTGTACATAACCTTGCCACTCCTCCAGTATTCCCTGTCTCCACCTTTGCAACTCAGATGATGAGAGCTAATGTATAATTTGACAGGATCTGCGCCAAGGATATAAGGAATCGTATTTCGTTGCTCACCTCTGCTCTTTGTGTAATCCAGCCACACAAGTGCCCTGGGGACAAGTGGTCTGTTCAACAGCCAGACGCTTCCTAAGAGTGATCCCAATCTGTGGCCTCTGCGCTGTGGTTGGAGTTTGCCTCGCTCTGAGGATGGCCCCGGAGAGCCAGGTTTCAGTATAGCCTGTTCCATCACCACATTTCGCAGAAGGGCTGAACTAGCATGAAGTGTCTAGCATAAAGTGTTGGTGGCTTTTCAGGATGCGCTGCGGGCAGACAGGTGTGACAGAGTAGCGTGTGAGCAAAGGAGAGTATGAATTAAATAATGGAAGTTCCCTGCCATTAGAGAACTTGTCAAGCACCATCTAGGATGGCTCCTAGCTCCAAATCTTTAGGTGTTTTGTTTAGATGGCCAGTCCACAGCCCCTCAGTTACAGCTGCTGTGCTGCGTGTGAAGTCTCTGACGGGGCCAGCTGCGCTGACAGTGAGGCAAGTGGTGACTGACGGTATTGGTGTCTGGTTTTTGGATCCAGCTATCTGTCACTTTGTGTGGTTCTGGGTGATGCTGTTGGTAAAGAACACTCCTTTCCTTTCGCTGCGGTTGTGCGGTGGTCACTTGAGAGGCAGAAAGCCTTCCCTCGGAAGTCGCAGAGAGCACTTAGAGGATGCAGCTGTGTCTTCTGCAGGATTAGTGGGGGCAGCACAGCACCTTGTGAGCACGTGGTGTTTTGGCACAGCTGTGAGCTCGTCTGTGAACGCGCTATGTCAGTACAGTGCTATTAAGTTCTTTTCCAGTTGTATGTAGCTTCTCGTTGTGGTTTTATATTGAAGTCAGAAAATGGACTGAATCCCTTCCAAGAAGCTCTGGAAGAAATAGGGGAGCTCCCCAAATCAGTTGCTAGGAAGGGCCCAAGAGGTGTAACCCCACGCTGGGATTAAGACCAATAGCACTTCAGTATGAGTGACGGTGCCAGTAATCTCCAAAGGACACCTCAAGTGCACAGGAGAGTGTGTGTGCCGTCTGTGTGCAGTATAACTCTGGCTGCTGTATTAAAAAACAAGCTAACCAAAAGCTCAGAGGCTGACAATTTCAGTGGCAATTGCTATCAGTGTTTAAATGATAAGCTGTTAGTGTGAAAGATGTTATACATCCTCCCAGTATGTTCAGGGTAAGTTTTGCTTGGGCATGGTAATGTGTTCTAAGAAAGAGAGCACAGCACATGCACCGATGTCTGAATTTACCACTGTTTTTTGTTTTTGTTTTGAGTGATGAGGAACAAACCTCTTCTTTTACCTTTCCCCTCCTGTCTACTGTGTTTGGCTTGCAAGTGTCCAAGAGTAAGTCAGTCGCTTGCTATGGATTAGCACAGCACCTTGCACAATGCAGTCTTGAATGCTGAAAGAAAATGATTCCTGATAAGAAATTCTCTGCATAAAACTCTTTCCCTGGTTTGTAGTTGTCCATTTCCTGGAAACAGAACACAAACCAGTTTAGGGGTTCATGGCTCTCCACAGTATAGGCTGGCACCCATGCTTGGTGCAGTGCTTCTTTTACAAGCTGTAGCAGGAAATGTTTTAGTGCTTGCTGTTACAAACTGAAATACATCACAGCAGGAGAGGCTGGGAGGATGCTTCAGATAAGGGAGACAAGAAATTGTCAGACAGGGTTTGAAATAGATAGAGAAGAGGAGAGACAGAGAGAGGCTTTTCTGTTTGACAGAAACTCTGGAGGAGAAAGTTCTTCCACCAGCTAGGATGAAATGATGGGAAGGAGCAAACAGAGCACTTAGCAACAGCAGACAGGCTCACCCCCTTTCTATTCTTTGGCATGAATAGAGAATATTTGTAAGGAATAACTGTAAACATAACCAATTGGCACCAACTTTCAGAAGAAATTCCAATCTGAGGTGTGTGAGGTGAGTTGGGAGAGAGGCTAGATCCCAGATGGGCAGCTCTAAGGAGATAGAGGGGGTATTGAGGGTGCTCATTCTTTTGCATAAAAGAAATTTTCTTTCCTTAGGGAAGTAGAGAAGTGTGGTAAAGAGAACAAGTCAAACAGGGTTTGGTACAACAGCCACAAGTTCAATCAGACAGAGGAGCAATGATGCTTCCTTAAATGTAGGACTACCAATGATCACATAGGGTGACCACACTTTTGTGCTTGGTGTATTACAAGCTGAAGAGCTTATTCATCTGCTGTTTGCTGACGGGCAGTATCAGGGTGAAACCTGAGACCAAGCTTAGGATCCCTGACATGTAAAGTCCAGACACCCCGTCAGAATTATGCAATAAACACATGAGAAAATGGGGTGAGAAATGGCTGCTGGAGTGCTGCAAAGGAGAGGCCAACTAGGGCTATTCTCTGTGCTTGCCTGCCATCCTTTCCAAAGGCCATCATTAAGCAGCAGCCCTCAGCTTGCAGTAGGTTTAGAGAGGCTGCACAGAATAGTGATGGACAGAAGAAGAGCAAAGGATTTCAGCAGACCTGGGCTGCAGAGAGCTTAGAACATCCCCAGGATGAGCCTGGGCTTCTGAGAACACTTGTGTACTTCTCCCATGGGGGTCTGGCCTGACACAGTTGCTGGATGGGGCTACCTGGATTCTCACATTCAGTGGCAGTATGTCCTGTGAAAGATGTGAGATGTCCATCCGTCACCCAGAACTGCACTGGCTGCTGGGAACTGGATTGGTGTCTCACCTGCAAGCTGGATCTTGTCTGCAAGAGAAAGGACCGTGCCACCTGCAGAGTCTCAAGCACAGAGCTGCTTCACCTTCTTTCTCTGCCTGCTCCTAGAGCAGCAGCTGCAGCAGCAAATTCTGTCATCTCCATCAGCCAAAATTCCTGCTGCCCAGCTTTGGGTTGGCTTGGCACCAGGATGAAATAGACAGCACTGCGGATGCTGAAGCAGGTGAAGCCAAGAGATTTTCCTGGCTGGTCTCGCAGCCCAGTGCTTGGATCTTGAATTTGCTTCTGGCTGTGTCCACACTTTCTTGCAATGAGATGTTGCCCAAGCTTGGACGTACCAGCTTTAACCCCTCATCTGGCATTTTGTCATTACCACCCTCTCTCTGAAGGCTGTCCCTGCAGGGAAGAGCAGGAGATGAGAGCCTGGAGTCCTCAGCAGCTTGGGAAGAAAAGGGAAGTGATACAGTGTGGGAGGCCCACTGGGGTCAGTAGTCCCATTAGCTGACCCTGCACTGAGAAGCAGCAGGGAGGAGAAGCTGAGCAGGGAAAAAGGGTGCTGAGGCGCAAGTATGCTATCTCATTTGGGGCAGCAGCAGCACAGCAAGAATGGTGGTTTTGCAGACACCTTCCCATGGAAGTTAACCAGCTCATGGGGTGGGACAGCACTGAAGAAAGCACCTTCAGAACCACCTGAGATAGGAACTAGGTTAGTCTGTTAGGACAGAAGACACCCCAGCCAGGTTCCAGCTGTCAGCAGAGCTCTTTGCAGCCAGGACTGGGTACTCCAGTACTCTCTGTCTGAAGCACTTCACAGAGCAACTGGTAACTTCTGCTTGCAGCATGATGCTACAGTGCAGTGGCGGGGCGAAGGGACATGGGATATCAGGATAGCCAAAGCTTTTGAGACTCAAGGAAGCCCTAGCTTTACCACCCTGACTGTAACTGCATGGGCATGTAGACAGAAAATTAGACTGTGTGCCCAGAAGTGGGCTCAACCATTACCATCTAGCAACTAGATAGGCTTTCAAAAGCATTTTGCAAACCAAAGGACCATCTTAAGAAATCTTTCCATTGTTTCTGTGTGCATTAGATTCAATGCAGCACTAGTGTTGCATCTGCTGTGCTACAAATATCCAGCATGTAAATGGGGGCAGGGAGGTAGCTCTTCTTGCTGGGAAGGTGAGTGTTTTGCAGACGCAACTGCTGGCAAACGGGGCAAGGCATGAGCTCCTTTACAGGTGCTGCAGTGCTCGAGTGATGGAGCAGCTGTGGAGGATTTGCACCCCACCTCTGTCTGTGCAGCATGCCGATGAGGAACTGCTTTGTGTGAATACAAGGTGACCGTGACCCGCCCCCCCCCACAAGCTCTGTCAAGATTGTTGGGGAAGCAAGTCCCATCAGGATTTGGGGGATGACGTCAGCTGGCTGCACTGTTGGGAGATTCAGACCTCTGACTTGGAGAAGCTTAATAAATATGCAGTCTGTGTTTCAGGCTGGGCTGAGAAGCGCAGGGGCTGTGCGTTCCGTGTGTGACGAGGGCTTCCTCTGATGCTGTTTATCTGACCTGCCACTGGAGTCCTGTACAAATGGAAATGCTGATAGGATTAAAGATAGCATCAGTGCTCTGCTTTATTGCACTCTGTTGCAGACTGAGGCCTATAAAGGGACACTTCTCCCTCGGTCCACCCAGGTTCCCACTCCATCTTCCCCCTCCCTCCCTCTCCCAGTATGGAATTAGCTGGAAGAGGAGGCTGTTTCAAACTCACCTTTGGCTAAACTCTTTGTCTGATTTCAGCCACTGCTGCTTGCAATCACCCTCTAGCAATTTCCATTAGGCTGCAATACAGCATGCACTGGTTATAATGGGAGCATCTGTGCTTCCAGCATTTGTGTTTTCTTTCCAGTGATTGCATTAAGTAAGGGGGAGGGATGGCAGAGGACAGCATGTGGCACATTTGTGTGCAGGAAGGGAAATGGCACTGCAGAAATTAGACTGCTCTCAATGCTCCTTCACAGTGGGGAGGTTACAGAGGCTTGTGGCTGAGCATGGGATGTTGCAACGGGCACAGACCAAGACCTCTCTCAAACTGCTCAATTAGAAAAACAGCATATTTGAACAGTGGCAAGTTCCTCTCTTGTGTTTACCACCTTCTTTCACTATCTGCCTTGCTCTTTGCAGGATGCAGTGCCCGAAGAGCCTAGTCTCTCAGATAATGTGAGCTCAAGTATAATGGCTCATGTTTGCCTTAGGAAGTCCATTCCTTTCCCAGTAACTGGTTGTCCACAAATACTAAAGTCAGTTGTAAGTGAAGAACAGCTTGTCCATGACTTGGCTAGCAAGGCATTTTAGACCCTGTGCCTCTGTTCTTTCCTGACATTTCCAGGCAGGAGGAAAATGCAGTGCCAGTGATGGGAGGGGGACTGGCTGGTGGATAAAACACAGAATATAGGCATCTGGATGGGAGGGACATCAGGTCAGAGCAGACCCTGCTGCAGCAGGGCTAGCTGCTAGAGGGAGTGGGCACTGAAAGGAATCTGGTGCCAGTCTGCACTGCCGCGCTGCAGGCTGTTAAATTATTCAGGTAATGATGTCTAGTATGCGCTTGGTGAGCCCACCAGATACCAGGATATTGGAGTGGGGTGAGGAATGTTTGAAACTTTGCAGCATTCAGAAATCTGCTTCATGAGCAAGTTCTTTCAGTCTGCGCCCTCTCTTGAGGGCCCAGTCCCCCACTGTTCCGTGGGTAATAGCCAAGGTGCTGCCCAAACACAACACTTGCTGTGTCCATGAAGCGAGATCCATCTGGCTTGCGGAGTGTACCCCCAGGAGAAGGCAAGGCAAAGGATTGTGCCCCTTGTCAAAGTTCTGTGCTTGACAGCTCACGCGGCTGTTTATTTGCTGTAGGAAGCTGGCTGTAGTGTGCTGCAGCTGAGGCACTGCAAGTTAGATCTGAGCTCAAAGGAAAGCAGCTTTAGAGTGCTAAAATTAGAAGTTTAGTCTGAATTATGCTAATTTGGTTTAATTGTCTAAGTATGTCAAGGTTCTTCATAAATGTACCTGCTCCGTGCCAGTCTGGGAAGGTGCAGCATCACTGGGGGCATGATGGAGCGATGGGTCAAGGATTGCAGGGGCTTCTGGGTTCCCTGCCCTACTTGTATCTCTGTAGCAGTCCTCATTGCCAGCTCTCAAAATGCTATGAGATTCTGAAAACATCAGCCCTGGATTGGATAGACCAGCCATGTTAAAGTCTTAGATGAGCAGAGGGCAGCTTCCTAGGAGCGGGGAAGTTCCTGACATCTCCCTCTCTTTTTAAGGGGACTGCTCAGCACCCCAGAGCCCTCTGAAAATTCACATTGCCATTCGCAGCTGAACTGTGTCATGCTTTGAGCCACAATGCTGCCGACAGCAGCAAAATCCAAGCTCCCTTCCTATTTGTGAACCAGATTTTGCTGAGTGGCTGAAACATTAAGCCAGAACCATACATTTCTATGCTGGGGCTGCAGGAGTAGAGGACTGTGTTAAATCTAGGGCTTATTGCAGCCTGTACAATTGTTAGCAAAAAAAATCTACAGCAGAAACAAAGCAGCAGGTATTCACCAAAGTGTTTTGGGAGGTGGAGGCTGGGAATGCAGCAGCAGGATAGCATTTAGAAAACAGATGAAGTTTCTATATTTATACAGAGATGAGAGAAGAAGGAAAAAGAGTGTGCACACGTGCATGTGTGTGTGTCCAGGTCACTGAGAAGCCTCCTGTTTAAGCAAAAAGGTACTGCAGGAAGACAAAAAGTAGAAATGAAGGCTACAGTTCTTTACTGCAGCACGCTACTGAGCCTTTTCAGGGCTTGTAGGATGTGTTCACATATGTTGGACCTCTTATCTGGGAAATGCAGGGAACAGAGGGGTGAAACCTTTTGCCTCTATACCGTAGAATATAAACTATGTTAGGTCTTTAACATGTCTGATAGTCTCTTCAGAAGAATTGTGAGTAATTACACCTTTCACAGTTTCATTTGTCCAGAAAACGAAGGCTTCCAGATAATCTACAGGAAATGCATAGTGTATTCAGGGTCCACTTAGTTCTGTCACGATGCCATGCCTGGAATAGGGAGCATTGCGTCTTTCCCAGGACTTGCTGATTACAGCACAAAACAAAGAATAGGATAAATGCTATGAAAATGTGCTGTTGTGGTGGCTGAGTTTGAGACAGATGTGGGGTGGGTTAAGGACAATTTCAGCTTTAATTGTGACCTTCCTGACTTTCACGTAGCATCTCTGAACACTGGAGAGAGAACTGCCCCTTTCTGTGGACTGCCCTGTGATTGCTGTGCAGATATCTCGCTGTAGGCAGCAGAGGCATTGGTGTGTCAGTGCGATTGCTCTATCTAGATCCTGTTCCAACTCTATCACCATGTCATCTGGCACTTTCGTGGACCTTGAGGCCGCACAGATGTCTGCCATCCTTATGCACTGGATAGGATGCATCCTGAGGGTCTGCCATCTATTTTAAGTGACATATTGGGGAAGAGAAGAGGGGAGTGTCTGTGCTGTCACCTCACAACAACTGCTCAGCACTCTGATCGACTGAACCAGCCTGTGGTCACACATGGTCTCAGCGCCTTGCCTTGGACGAGCGTTGTGGGAAACTCCAAGGCATTTGACCCTTTCATCTCCAAACATGCTGCAATTAAACTCAACATCTTTTTAGATACTTCAGCAGCGCTCTCTCCCTCTCTGTCCCCAGCTGCAGGCACTGCCTCCCAGGCCTGAGGTGCTATGTCCTAGTGTGCAAACATTGCTCTGCTCGGAAGGAACTTCTCTGCTCAGCAGTAAGTGCTGTTTTCTTCCATACCCCAGCTCTAAGTGGTTATTTACAGGCCAGCAGTTGTGAATGGCACTCAAAGGCTTTAGAATCTCCTGTGTACATACTGAGGGTCCTGGGCAATTGCAGAAGGAACGTGCCATCAACCTGCTAGCTGGTCTCATCTAGCAGCCTTGTGGGTAAGGCGTTGGTGAGGTTCTTGTGGAGAGTTTGTCATGCTGCTTCCTGGAACAGGCCTTGTCCATGTTGCTGGAGCTACTAGTCTGTTCTGCTGCACCTGATGGTCTCCCTGAGTTAGGAGTCTGCAATGAGAGAGTCTTGTGCTGGTGCTTTGGATGGACATCAAATATGACTGAATTTGTTGGAACTGGAGAGTCCAAAACAAGCCATCCCTTTTGCTCCATTATTCTCCATAATCTTTTAAAAACAAATCTAAGCTGGCATTATCAGCAGGTGGAAAGTTTCAGAAACTACCAGCCTTTTTGACACCTCAGATTGGCTTGCTGGGAGAAGCGGAGTCTCAACACGCAACAAGTCAGGACTATGAAAACATGTTGGAACACAAGGCAAATTCCTACAGGTCAGTTGTCTGCCTTTTTGCAGGTGTCATGCAAACTGAAGAGATGGAGGATGTCCGCTTTGGCCTGTACCTTGCTTCCACTGGACAGACTATGTCAGAGCTTTAGGCAGAGATGGGACACCATCTGAGCCATTTCTTTCATTCATCGTAAAGGAAAGGGGAGCAAAAAGGAGGGGCTCCTCCTTTGATCTGCTTGGGAATAGGCTGTATTCTGCTGATGACTGAAAGTGTGAGCTTTTACTGTGAGCCATGGTCATATGCACACCTTTTCCTTTTCTGGGTTCTTACACTGCTGTTTGAATCAATAATGTTCTGCTGCAATGATTTGCATGGATTTGATTATAGGAGTAAATTGTGTGTTCTTAAATAGGATTTTTTTTTCTTTCTTCCTCCATTTGTCTCGCGGTAGATGAAAGTACTCAAGCTGACAATGGCCATGGGGAATGGGGGTGGGGAGGGTGATGTTCCAGAGAGCTCTAGTTAAGGGAAAACTTATCTAATTGGCTTTTGATGTTGCACTTGCTTTCACTGTGGTGGGGGAAGGTTATGGTTCTGCTTCTCATCTTTTGTGCTGAGACAGAAGTTACCCTCTGCAGGTCAGTGTCTTTGGCATTGGAGCACTTCAACTTCAGGGCAAGAGGTCTGAGGAGAGTCAGAAGGAAGTGCATGCAGGAAGTATTTGCCTGCATGGTGCCTGCATTTGGCACACAGGCTGTAATTTTCTGAGCACATCCTTCAGCTTTTTGACTATCAGATCCAGCTCAGCTCATAGTGACAGTAGTTTCGGTCCAAGCAAGAATTGCTCAGTGGAGCGTGGCACGGCAGCTCTCTTCACACGCAGGTTGGACGTGCCACCACACTAACACATAACTGTGTTCTGTTAAACAGCAGCATGATGGTCAGCAGGCTGACCTCCTTTCTGTGTATGCTGGGAAAAATGCTTCCTGTCAAACCCACTGTCAAATGTCTGCAGTGCTGAGATTGCAGTAAGAGGAGCTGCAATATCACGGGACAATGGTATAAAGTATCTGCTGCCCATCAATACTGGGACACTGTTTCAGCAAAAGTCCTTCTCAACATGTGGGAACTCATCCCCATCAATGGTGAGGTATGTGCCAGAAGAGTGCCCCAAGGCCAGCAGCAGCACAGAAAAACATGAACAACATCACGCTCTTCATTGCCAAAATGCGGGACAGCAGCACTCGCTGCCTCCTGAGAACACAGCAGCAGGGATCAGCAGCACCTCCTTACGGGGCCTCCCAAGGCACCACATGGCACCACCAGCATTGCCAGAGGGGACATGTGGGGAACACTCATTCTGCCTTTCTTGTGCTGCCATGGACTCTGTGAGTAAGTTGCAGATATTTGGGCAGAAGAGCTGGCATCTTTCACTAGTTCGCTTTGCTTTAAAGTCGTGCTCTAGAACTGGGAGTATTGTGGGCATGGGGCAAGCTGATCCAGAGGCTCTGCTCACAGCTGCGGTAGTGAAGCGGCTTCCTTATGTAGGAGAGAAATGCTGTGGGGCTCAAGTAATTGGATAGCCAAGGTGCTTCCTTCACTGCAGGATCTGACCAGGACCTTGAGGCAGCCAGGTGTTGCTGCACTGCCCTCCAGTTACAACCCAGAACAATATATATCTCAAAGCAGGAACTAACCTGAGCTGCCAGTTTCACTGGCATTTCCTTTGCCCTGCATCAGCAGCACCAGACACGGACAGCATGTGTGTCTTCAGTGTAGGTGGGCATCAGCCTTGCCTCCCACCGCCATCAGCTTCTGGGCTGCACGCAAACCTCATTATCCTGTGAGCAGCCTGCATGTCGTCTAGCCTGTGGGGAGAAGGGCTGGTGTTTTATCACGTAGGGCCTCCCCTGCACGGCAAAAAGGACAGTCAGAGCTTTGTCCGCTGCACCATGCTTCTGGCAGGCTCCATTCAAGAGCTGCTCAAGAGGCAGGGCCCTGCTCGGAGGGTTACCTGCCTTACACTTGTTAGTGGCAGCGACAGAGCTTCAGCAAGGAGCTGAAGGCACCCGGCAGGACAATATTCCAAAACGTGGTCAGCAGGTAGTGCAGCAAAGCAGCTGCGAGGAAGCCAGTGTCTCTGCCACAGTGCGCGCTGCGGCTAAGATGTGCTTCCCAAACTCCACCTGCTGGCAGCAGAAAATGGCTCTTCTTTTCTTTAAGAAAGAACTTGAGGAAGCCACAAAAGGAAATAATTAATAGGGTTTTCTTTACTGTTTAATTTCATTCACAGGCATGCACAGCCAGGGTATTCACTGTAAAACAAATGCTTAGCTTGCCCCCACAATCCTGAAGTTAAAAGGAGGAAACCTAGAGGTTTTGGGTTCAGCTATCTTTGAGCCTAGTTGCCAGCAACCCCCATAGTTGCTGTCAGAGTTCCTGTGATGCTTTTCCCGAGAAGGCGTGTGTGTGTGTGCGTGTGTGTGGACTGACTCCTCTGTTCAGCCAAATTCTGTTTCAGGTAAAATAGGGTCACAAAGATGATTAAGGGACTGGAGAATCTCTCACATGAGGAGAGGCTTTTCAGCCTGGAAAAGAGAAGGCTCCTGGGGATCTTATCCACGTGTATAAATACCTGAAGGAAGGGTATAAGGAAGACAGGGTCAGACTCTTCTCAGTGGTGCCCAGTGACAGCATGAGAGGGAACGGGCACGAACTGAAACACAGGGTATTCCACTTGAATGCAGAAGACACTTTTTTACTGTGAGGTGGTTGAACACTGGCACAGATTGCCCGGAGAGGTTGTGGAGTCTATCCTTGGCGATTTTCAAAACCCGACTGAACGTGGTCCTGGGCAACCTGCTCTGGCTGACTCTGCTTGAGCAGGGGGGGGTCGGACCAGATGGTCCCTTCCAACCTCAACTATTCTGTGATTCTGTGTAATTGCATTCTGCTTCCTTTGATTCACTTTGCAATTTTAAGTGGAGTCAAGTTTCTCCTGTCCCTTAAGTTCTCTGTAGCATTTCTGTGGGCTGCTGAAGGCTGTTTCCTCTTACTCTTGGTATGGTCACATTAGTTTAGTGAGAGAGTGAGAGAACACAGGAAAACATTTTTGATTGTGAAGTAGGCTTCAAACGAAAGTGGTGGAAAGGGGAGAGTGCAGGACATATGTGTTATCTCTGTGGGAGACTACTTCAGGTTCCTGTGGTTCATGTTGTAATGCAAATTCTGTGTGAAGTCTAGCATAAAACCCCCTCACCATACATCAAGTCTTCCTCGGTGCCTTCACATTTCAGGGCTTCTTTGACTGTCCTGAACTACCCTAGTCCTTGCTGAGCTACCAGGCAGGCATGCTGCAGGGTTAGTGTCTAACATTTCCTGGCACTGGCAGCATCAGTTTCATGCAAATCCTCAGGGAATTCTGGTGCTAAATGCTAGAAGAGAGTTCATCTTTGAAGGTAAAATAATGGTGCAGTCCTTCGGAGCTTGGAGGTATCCTTGCAATGCAGGGAGATCTCTGTGAGCTGCTGGAGAGGAGATCAAACAACCTGCTTTTCCTGTGGTTCACGCAACCTGTTTGTCATTTAGAATTGCTTCCTCCTCCTCCTCCTGTGGCGCAATGGGAGATGGGGATATGCTATGCCACGTGCTGCTTGGCTCTGTGGCATTTTCACGGCCTGTAGCAGCCCTGCCTGTCTCCCCATTAACTGCTCTGTGGCCAGTACTCTTGTGGTGCTTGGCTCCCAGCACTCACTGATAGCTCGGAGTAATAATATTTTATTTTTGAATCATTTAGTGGGGGATTTTTTATTAATAACCCAAATTAGCTTGCGAAACAGCAGCTTGTCTGATGTTAAATATTAAACTCCACTAAGTGGGTGAGTTGGAGCACAGGGACAACAGCATGCTGGTGATGACGCGCTCTGGCAGGAGACAGCAGCGGTGCCTGCCGTGCGCAGAACCCCTTGCTCCTGGGAGAGCTTCTGTTGGCAGGGCGGCCAGGTGCCCCTCTGGCAGCTCTGCAGCTCCTGCATGGCATTTTGCACGCTTTAAACAGATCAGCACATCAAAGGCTGGTGGAGGCTCGCTCTGGTGTTGCCATGGCAGCAGCAGCTGAGAGGATTTGGATTATTTGGATGTTTCTGGAGTGGGACTGCATCGCCAGCTGTGTCGGGGCAGAGCAGGGCTGCTGTCCACGCCGCTGTGTCCGGTGTCCTGGCGCTGCCAGGGGCACGCGGAGCCCTTGCTGTGGAAGGGGCCTGTCCACCCCATGGTGGGGGGGTGCTCTGGTGCAGACCTCTGCCTCTGCACTGCCCGCCTCAGCGCCCTCCGGTCGAGAGTCCTTCCCGTGATGCATCGCACACGGAAGTAGGTCAGCTGAATTGTGCCCTTAAAAATGCTCGTCTCTCTGCACTGGCTCTTAAGGGAGCAGAGGCAGCCAGCCCTGCTGCAGGCGTTGGCTCCGTAGGTGCCTAGCAGTGGTGTGGCGAGTCTGCCCTTAGGGCATCTGCCCCAGGCACCTCTTCTGTCCCCTGCGGCTCTGTGCTCCTTATGGGGGATTACCAGGAGTGAATGCAAAACTGAGCTTTAAACACTGTGGAAATTTGGCATGGGTCTGGGCACTCTCCTACAGGAGCATTACCAAGGGATCTGCTGCTGGCCCTCACCATTAATCTGTTGAGCTGAAATGCTGCGTTTCCTTGGCAAAGTGCCCAACCGTCATTATTGTGTGCTATAATTGCCACTGGAAATTCAGTGCTGCTTTGTGAGCTCTCCTCTCTTGGATGCTTCTGGCACTTCCAGCTAATGTCTGCTGAGGGAACAGGCACACACGTGTGACTTATTCTGACACGCTCTTAGTCAGTGGCCTTTGGGGTACAGTGGTGAGTGCTCAGGAACAGCTAGGTGGTTTGAGGAAGGAGAGCAGGTCATCTCAATCACCCCCCTTGCTTCTCATGCTGCTGTAGCTTGGGCAACTAGCTGTCAGTACTACGGCCTTGGTGCTGTTAGCCAGTGCAGTCTTCAGAAGACCATGAGGTGGTAATAATATGCTGTAGCATGGTTTGCAGTGGATGCAGCATCATTGCCACTGTCAAGTTGCAATCACCTGAATTAATACAAACAAACCTGCAACAAAAGGTGCTTTCTGTTTTCGTTGACTCTGTGTGCATAGGATTAACGTCTCTGCTTCCTGTAGGCTAGGGCTAGACTTCCTAATGGGGCTGCAGACCCAGTGTTCCTACAAGCAGGGGCATTCCAACAGAAGTATGTGTTTTCTCTGTAGTATCTCAGGAATGATGCTCTTAGAGTATGCAAGCACCTCTCTTGCTTCTCTGTGAGAAGATGATGTTCAGATCAAGTTCCTGTCGCTAGAGGACTTAGCTTCCACAGCTCTAGTGGTGGCCTATAGAACAGGCTTGCTCTAGGGCAAAATCAGACTTTTTCAAAAGCAGTTGCCTGCAGAAGGTCTAATTGAAGATCTGGGGTATGTCTGGTCCGTGGGGAGGTTGATTGTCAGGAATTTCATATTGTAGCATGTTGCAGTGTTTTCCCAGCCTGCATTGACATTCTCACAGTTCTGACCTGGGCTCGAAAGTGGAGGGCAGAGAAGCTGGGGGTGCAGTGACTTTGCACGTCGGAGAAGTAGAAAGGCAGGCACAAGGAAGCTGTTGACAGGAGTGTAGCAAAGACCATGAAAGCTGGTAGAACAAAGTCTATTGCCCCTTTGTGTATTTACCCTGAAGTAACTTTGAGCTGATTCTGCTGCCAGGCTGCAAGAGACCTATGGGAGAACAAAATCTGATCTGTTATGTAGAATAGGAACACTTTGGGGTTCTCTATTGCTCCCTGGACAGTGACTTGCTGTCTCCTACAGACTCTGCCTGGTGCGCTGCTCTGCAATGCAGAATTGGATGCTGAATGGAGAGCAAGAGCTTTCATTTCACTGCCGGCATGCACAAGTTCTCCGGCGTCTACAGCAGGGAAAGCTGACCCAGAAACCATGAGTCTCTGGTCACACTCTTGCTCCCTTTCACTTCTACGTGTGTTTTATTCCCTGGCTCTAAAATGGAGTGAGTATGTTCAGTTTGTGCTACTCCACTGGTTCAGGAGCAGATCGAAATGGGAGGGGGCACACCTCCTCCCCCCCACCAAAATGAAGCTTCCTTCGTTTGCAGGGAGCACTGGGGTGGCTCTCAGCCGGGGTTACAGGCTGCTGCAGGGCGAGGGGAGTTCAGCACGTTCTGGAAGGACTGGGAAAGTGAAGGGGCTGGCTCTCGCCAGCTCTGAGAGCAGCCTGCTCCCTGTCCCTGTGCACACAACAGCTCACAGTTGGGAGTGCAGTGAAGGGGAATGAACAAATGTCTCCAGGCTACTTCCTGCTTCCCTGCTGTGTCCTTGCTGCTATCCCACGTTCTCCTCTCTGGTGGAGGCAGGCCTAATGTGCTGGCTAGAGCAGTCGGAAGTGTCTCAGTACGGCAGTGGCGATGTTTCTGGATGCCAGCGTAGCCTCTGTCGATGCTGCGTCGGACTGGCTGGATGCATCAGCCGGGGGGATTTCGGCAAGCCCGACTCCGAGCGCTGGGCCTGCTTGCACAGCAAGGGCAGTTCGGGACGTGTGATCCGTCTGACACATGATCTCTTTGGAAGAAGCTGCAGAAGGTCTGAATCCTGCCTGGGGTAGCGAGGCGGACGTGGACAAAGGCAGCGTGTCCAGTGATAGCAACGCTTCCTCCCATCTCTGCGCGTATACTTTTATAGGCACTTCGGGCTGCAGAGCCAACGTGAACACCAAGCAGACTGCTGTGGGAAAGGCCACGCTGGGCCTGGCTTCGCGGAGGCCTGTTTGTTTCCCGCGTTGAGAAGGGCCGTGTGAGTTTGTGTGCGGCCTACGCATGTGCGCTGTTGGGGTTCCTCCACCATCTCTCAGCCCTGTGCTGGTCTCCTGCCTTTCCCTGAGCTTGGCTCCTGGCCTCTCTTGGAGGTCAGATATGCAATCCCTGTACCGCTGGGTCCTCTCCGTATCAGCATCACAGCATCCTTCTCTTGAGACTGCTCAGACTGCCTTTTCTTGATAATGGTGATTCTTGGTCTTTTCCTCTGAAGTGAAACACCTAATTTCTTCTCTGCTTCATGCCCTTATCTGGGCTGAGCCTGCAAATGGCCCCACTACCCTGCTGATGAGCTCAAGAGCATTTGTCCAACATTACTGCAGGAAAAAGGGCTGCTGGTCTGGGAGCTCAGAGCTTATTTTCAAATATTGGGATGACATTTGAACAAGAGAACAGTACATAATTTGCTAAATGAGTTACACGAAGAGATTCCCCTTTTCTCTTTTGCCTTAGTGCAGTGTCCTAGGTGGTCCATGCTGTAGTGCTGGATTTTTACAGTACATATTGGGGAAGGAAGGCTGGGCCCTTGGTTAGGCAAACAGCGATAGGAGAGATTGCTTTTGTAAGAGCTCTGTGATTTCCAAACAAAAAGTGCCTAAATGAGGACTTGCAAGGTAGGTTTGTGGGGAGAGATTTTTGGAAAAGTCCTTTCTGTGGCATGTCTGCTCTGCAGGCTGTAACGAATGTGAGGGCTAGCACTGAGATGGGTACATGAGTGCTGCAGCGCAGCGCCCAGCATTGCCAGCGCGGTGTCTTGTGCTACCCTGAGAAGCAGGTGAATGAGCCATTGAGGAGCCCTGTGCTGTTGCAAACATTTCGGGACTGGTTCATGGCTGCTACATTCAGAGTGTCAGTGTGTCCAGCAGTAGGGCAATTTTGTCCGTGCCTATGCTCTGGTGATGGTGACCACTAGAAGCTTTGTTCTGCTTCAAGAATTCGAGTTGCAGAAGGCATTTGGCTAGCCTGCGAAGAGGAGCAACTGCACTGGTGTTTTGCAGCTGGCAGGGAAAGTTCACTTTTGGAAGTAAACACCCCTTCACCCCCTGTATGGTAGCTGACAGAGCTTTAGGGGCAGGCTCCAGAGTGAAAACATTCTGGTGTTACTGCTGAGGCTAGGGAAAAGTGCTGATGCTGTAGACATTCAGTGAAAAATGTCAGCTGGGAGAAATAAAATAGTTGATCTTCAATTTTAGAACAATAGCGAGATTTCCATTAACTCTGCTGGGTCAGTGGAGTTCTGTCCTCACTCCTCTTCTGCAAAATTGCTCACTTTCCAAAGTAGGATGGGTGGATATATCTGGGTCTCTGCTTCTCTCATCCAGAGGCATCTTATGTAATTCAATTAAACCTTAGGAAAAGCCGCTATAAGATGAAATCATCCTAAACGCTGATCAGTGAGAGCAGGGCTGTGGGCATACAACAGAAATGTGCACATCTCTTCTGAATCATTCATTAATTATCCTTAGATGGAACTCATGAGGTTTAAGGTTTCAAGTGGATTTTTCTGCAGATCTGCCAAACTGTTCTTCCGAACATCGCAGTAATTGGAGAAAGGTGCAGGCTGCTGTATTGTGAGCAGGATTCAGTAGTGTGAGCTGGGTTCTTGCCATAAAGTTTATATCATGTTGTCCAGGCATGCCTGGGGTGCTTGAGAAATAAATAAATCAGTGGTAACTGGTCATCAGAACGTGGGATGGATCTGCATGCCAGAAAGCATTCATTGGCTCATTCATTTGCTCAGCAAGGTGATCAGCAAACGTACAGGTTTCCTAGATCTTGGCTGTCTGTGAGGGACCGGACTCTCCTGGAAGGAGTAGGAATGTGCAGTTGCACTCCAGACCTCAGGGCATGAACTTTTCTGCTCCGAAGCTTCGGATTAGGCCTTTAGGAGGAGCAAAGACTGCAGGATTGAGAGGCTGGAAATGTTTTTGCAAAGCTGCTCTCTGCAAATTGAAAACAATTACATCTTTTTGGTCTGCTTCTTAAACAAAAAAACCCAAGACATTGTAGCATTTGTTGTGCTTGTCAGCATGCCCGGCTCTCGTATCATTCACGGTCACTCAGCGGGAGGATTATTGCTCTGAGTGGGTTTCTTAGTGGAAAGAAGAAGATGCTTAGAGCTGGCTTCTGCAGCCTTACAGTACCTGTCCTTCTCAGAGCCAAGCACTGCAGGCAGAGGAGCCATGCACCTTGCCTACCAAGACGTAGCTGGCCCCTGCTCCTTCTGATAGCGAGGAATGTAACTAATGGGTGCATGTGGCTAAGCGTGAAAATCCCTCTGACTGCCTCCTTATTTGCAACTTCCTGTGGTGATGTAGAACACGGCCTTAAGCTCAGACGCTTACATATGAAGTGCTTCAATTATAGTTTGGGAAACGGGAGAAAACAGTGGTTTTCCCTCTTCTTTCCTCTCAAAAGTCTCATTGGGTTGGACTTTTTGTACAAGCATTAATTGCCTCTGGGTAAAATAACTGCACAGACGGTAAATATGACAACGCTTCTGCTAAACAGTGAAGCATCAAAACAGTCAGAACTGGAAGGAAAGTAATGGGAAACAGGATGGCCCTTGTCCCGGACATCTCAGGCCAAGGCGGAATCTGCAGCCTGTATTTTCTGTGTTTGTAGTTGTGGAGGGCCTGTCCTTGACGCTCTTTCTGGCCCATAAGCGGAAGCAATATTCGGCTCTGATTGCAGTTCTGGGCCCACCTTCCACTCCCTGAAACTGTTTTCCCTGGCGTCTGCCCAGCCCAGGCATCAGTGGTCTCTCTTGGAAGCTTCTTCTCAAGGAGGTTCAGCTATGGGGACCCCTCTGCAGAGAGGCAGTGCTGCTGGGGCCAGGGCTTTTTGTGTAGGGCCAGCTCTGCCAGTACGAGTGGTCTAACCTTATCACAATCCCCTTAGACACCCTGCTCGGAAAGAGAGAGGAGTGACCTTGGGAGTGTGTGTGGAATCTGCTTTCAGTGGCAAGTGAGGCTCCGACCTCCTGGGAGAAGTTCAGCGCTTTATTTGTGAGGGACCTGGAATAGTGGGACAAGTCCGGCTCCATGTGTATCCTGCTGCAGGATAAATATTTCATGATAATTTCAGTGGCTCTCCCTGAATAATCCCCAAGAGCAAATATTAGTGACAAATGGGTTTTACTAGCACTTACTGTTTTCAGAGATATTCTTGGAATTTGTTTTCTTTTGATGTTGATGGCATAACGCAGTCAAGCTGTGGTTCCAGCTCCCATGTAAGGATGCTTAAAGACCCAGATCAATCAGAGATGTGTAGAGAGTGGAAACTTCCAATGATTTGTTTATTTTTGTTTGTACCTTGACTCTGTGACCATCAGTTCACAGTGACCTGTGGCACAGCACTGCCACTGTCACAGATATTGCCTCCTGACTTGCCTCCTGCCTATGGCTGGGCTGCACCTGCAGTTCCGCCAGGCTTCTTGCTGATCCTCATTTGGTTAATTCTGCCCAGCTGTATGCCATGTCTGCCTAGAGGAAAAAGCTCAACAAGTTGCAGTCGATTGTGGTGTGACTGGAAATAATTTTTCCGGGTGCAGACCTTCCTGCCTTGTTATTGATATCTGAGCCTTTCATCAAACATTAGACAATTCCTGTGTCAAAGCACAGGTGTGCAGCCCACTCTGTTTCTTGCTGTGAATATTAAAACAGAGACTACTTCTTCTCCTTGGTGAGCTCTGTGCCTTCCAGAGAGCAGGCAACAAGACTGCGTACACCACAGAGTGACTCAAGCTCAAAAGATTTTCTTGCTGGTACAAGCCCAGAGGAAAATTATTTGACAGATAAAAAGAGAAGACATTTACAGAAATGGCTTCTAAGTTCTGTCAAGCTGCCTGAACGAACGTGACTGGACAGGAGGATCTCAGGGTGCAGACCGTGGCATCTGGGGATGTTGCAGGGCTCGAGGACCGGGTGATTGCTGAGAGTAAAGGTCAGCTGAAAGGGGCGGAGGCGCAAGGGTGGGGTGAGACCTGAGTTCTCACTCCCCTCCTTCAGTGCTCAGCAGCAGAGCAGATTTCCTTCCAAGAGGAGCAGAGTGCAGCGTGCCAGGTGGGACTGTGTGTTCATCTGCTCGCACAGGATGTCGGTCTGCACTGCCTCCAGGCACGCACCGCAGCCAAGTGCTGGATGTCTCTCCATCCTGAGATCCCCAGACAGGCAGCACAGTTAAGGATCTCGGCGGTGCTGTAATCTCTCAGTTACAGCAGGATACCAATAGGATCAATAGGTGGGACTGATTAACTGCAGGCTGGTGGGAGTCTTGTTATGTCTTTCAGACTGGCAGCTGCCTGAGTGAAAGAAGAAACTTGCACCATAAGCAGTAATTAAGTAGTGATTTGCCCTTGGCCCATGCTGAGGGCATAATGCCAAACTCTGACTTCCCAGAGCTGGGATTTTTTGGCGATTCAGGCTGAGCTAGGGGATACTGTTTGCTCTCAGGACTGGCTGGACTCCAGCAGGAGAAGAAAACCATGGATGCTAAACCTCTGGTCTGCTGGATGGAGAGGGTGCCGAACACTTTTGGTCTGTGCAGAAATCTCCTCCTTTGCAGCCAGGACAGCACAGAGCTAAGCCCTCGCTACGCTCATACAGAGCAGCCAGGCAGCTTCATAGCATTTCCAGGGACTAACCTGTGGTTATGGTGGCACTGGGCAGCTGTCTCTGGGAGTAAGAGAGAAAGCTGTTTGGTATCTGAAATCATCCATTTGGAGGAGACATTGCACAGCTCAATAAACACAACATTAAGAGCATCTATTCAATTTATATTTCTGGATTTCGCTTGGGAATCCCACAGCTCAAACACTTCTGAACTAAGGTAAGACCATGAAAGAGTTTCTTAGATCAGAGGTAAAAGGGGGAGACACTTCCTTCATCTACTGAGGTTTGCAAAGCCGATCCACTGGTTTTCCTGCAGGTTGTCATCTGTCCCATGCTTCTGGCTGCTGTTTTTTTGAGTGGTTTGGGTAGAAGTACTTGTAAGCTGGCTTCCCCCACCCCTCCCTCTCAGAGATGGGACAAGCAGGGAGAGAGCAAAAGCTGGAAAATCTATGCATAGCAAATCTTTGCCCCTCTCCCACTACATAACATTGTATAGCTCCTCTTCCATTAGAAAGCTAAAGAGTGGATGTCTGAAGGGACATACATATTTCACATGCTTTCTCTGTTGCTCATGGCTGATGATTCCAGCACTTTGGAAGCTGAGGGATTAGTTGTCCGAAAGGTGAGGCACCCATTGACTTCCTGTGAAATTATGGATCACCATGCCAAAAACAACAAATGCCACAGAAAAGCAAGTCTCAGCCTTGCTGTGCTCAGAGGACTGCCTGCTCTGAGCAAAAGAGTGCTTAATTCAGCACTGCAGAGCATTGTAATCTGCATATTTCCCCCGGTATTACTGCTGTTCCCTCTTAACAGGAGGGAGCAGCCTGACAGCTGCACTGATTTTTCATCCCGCCTCTCTCCTCGTGTGCAGTCGAGTACCTCCTGTTATCCATGACTGGGCAGCAGTAACAGATTTGCTAAGGACTTAAATTATTCAGCCTCTGCTGCTGACTCAGCTTTAAAACTGCGTTCGTGTTTCCTAAGGTAACAGCTTGTTGACCAGAACTGGGGAACCTGGCTGCTCCTTGGGGCCTCAGCAGATGATGGAAGCCCAGGAGCATCTTCCTCTGTAAGCAGAAAGGGGCCGTGCTGGAGGAAGGTGAACCCCTGGCATACCCTCGTCCTTGCAGCGAGCGCTCAGAGAGGAGCAGCTCTCCTTCAGGGACTTCAGCCCTGGACTTGCTTTAGCATCCCTTCTCAGCCTGCTGAACACAGGAAGGGCTGCATCTAATTCCTGTGAGAAAAGCAGTTTCCTCAAGGTAATGAAGCACACTGTTAAAGAAAGATATTTACCCTTCCCAAAGGCAGGGTGTTTAAAGCTCTTTGCTGCCCACACTCCTCTTTCCCTTCAGTGAAAGGAAAAGAACAGCTGAGGATGGACTGGCAGCAGACAGCAAAATTGCTGGTGCCCAGAGATCCCTTCTCTAGTTACATGGGAGATAACAGCACAGAAGAAGGAGCCTTGCATTCCTTCACAGCTACATCATAGTGCAGTTGAAGAGTTTCTTCAAAGTCTCTCAGGAAAAGGTCAGAGGCAGAACTTTGTATCCTGGAAAAAACAAAACTCTTTGTAGCTGAAGGAGAAGTTACAGGTCTCCTTTCTTGCTCCTGCCAAACAGCTTCACTCTGCCCCACCAGCTCTGTCTGCAGTTGCTGATGGAATTCATTATTTTGGGGGGCTGCTGAGTCCCATCCTAGAGCTATCACAGGACAGCAGAGGGAGAAATTATTTTTCTCGTGTGTATGATAGATTTTGTAGCATCCAGGGAACAGCACTTAAGAAACACTGGAACCCCTGCTTGCAAAAATCCCCTGAAGCTCATGGAGTGCACAAAGTGGCACAGGTAGGAGCTGACAGCTATTATTCACTGCAGCTCTTGTCCGCTCTTCTGCCCCATGAGTTTGCTCTTTCTCAGAGAGTGTTTCTGTTGTGTCCATTGTAAACCTTTTCTCTTTGCAGAGCTCTGATTTAGCTCTGTGTTAGCTTTTGTGGGGGCAACATGGTGCTGACATGTAGAATCTCAGAGACCTTTAAGGAGACATTCACATACTCAGATGCCACTAGGGAGAAGACATGGTGTAAAATAGCACATGAGCCACCCAGCCAACCTCAGTTTAGGGTCAGGACACAAGCAAGTGTTAAGGAATTGCCTGAGAACTTAAGCTTTCGAGGTGTTTTTGTGGAAATGGAAAGAGCTCTTGGGACTAAGAGCTATTAATTTATTAGAGCTGTATTCATTAAGTTGCATGCTCTTCCAGGCTCTGGTTTCTCAAACAAGATTGTGCCCATACTGCTGTTTTCTCCAGAACTGTAAGCTGTGTCAAAGATGTTGCTGTTAGATCTAACAGGCAAGAGGGTGGTGACAAAATGCTAGTAAAGTGAGTTGATCTAGAGAGTTACTTTCATTACTGCTACATACAACTCACCTGTCCACAGTCAGATAGGGGGAGCTTCAGAGGCAGAGTCTGCCTCAACCGAGGTGCTAGTGAGTGAGATGAGATCTAGTAGAGGGATCAGGGGAAGCATATAGAAAGATGTGATTAATGTGGGACTGCAATTAATGTAGCAAAGAGACCAGCTCCCTTAGGGATGAAGCCTGCATCAGCTCTACAAACAGCCAAGGAAAGCAATGGATCTTAGTGTATTACATGCTTCGAGGCATGGTTCTTCCCCTTCTTCTGGGAAGGGAGCAAGCCGTGGCCAAGCCTCCCTGCCACCTCGCAGGACCCCGTCCATTCATGCTCTTGCAACCACCGCCATTTCTGGAGCTGTAGAAATGTGGCTGATAGATTTAACCCTGTGGCCTCCATGCAGTTGCCTAAAGACAGATATCTGGTGCCATGTGACACGCCCATCTACCTCGGCTGTTGGTCTGTGGGTCTGCCACCATCCTGTGCTGCCAGCCTGTGTGGACGTCACTGATAGCCCAGGACCCCTCGGCTGCCTCCAGGCACTTTCTCCGATGCACAGGGAAGCTTGTGCGGGGCGGCTTGGTGGTGCTGCTTGGGGGAGCTGGCTCCTTGGGAGCCTGGCAGCAGCTGCGGGCAGAGCCCCAGGTCTCGGCGGGGAGCAAGGGCTTCTGACTTGGCTGGGCTGGTCAGGACAGTGCCTGGTGGTAAAGTTTCTCCTTTGGCAGTTTTCTCATTTCTCATGGCTGCAGAAATGCTCTGGCTGAGTGGTGGGGACCTGGGGCAGTTCCTTTTTCCGCCAACCACATGGCTGCTAGGCACGAGCCAATATACCCTGTGGTTACCATAACGGTACCCCACCGTCGCCACAGCTATTTCCTGCTCTGCACGCGGGCCTGGGGTTTCCCTCGCTCAGGCACGGTCGGTGCAGCTCTGGGCATGCCACATGCATGAGGGAATCCTAGGCAGGAGCCAAGTGCCAAAGCAACGTCCCCTCCTGCCCTGCACAGGGCCTGTCTCCACCCCGACGAGGAGGACGTGGCTTTGCCACCCAGGAGATGCTCCCATGCCTGAATTTCCCTGCACCATTTTCAGGAAAGCCGCTCTTCCTTATCTCCAAGTGTTTACCAGTGCCAGAGGCTGCACAGATCACAGCTGAAACCTAGTTTCTCTCTGAAGGAGTTCTCATAAAAACAGTGGGGGAGGACTTGTTCAGCAAACAGGTGGAGAGGTCTCACAGGTGCTTTTACACTGCTTTTCGCGGAGGTGTGGTATGAGGTAGCCCCGAATGAACTGGAGCACGCAGGTCCCGTTTCTAGGGCTTTGTCAAGTGTGTGTGTTACCTGGGTGTTTGCAGGGCCTGAAGGCGGTCTGCAGTATGCTAAGCCAGGGACTTTGAAAAGGTCTGTCAGCTCTGATGGGTAAGGTCCTGACTCCAAAGTGCAGAGGACTCTTATTTGAATTCATGACATGCAGTTATGCAGGAAAAAAAAAAAAGCAATATCTGATATATTGATGCTGTTGCTCTGTAGGTTCAGAGCAGCAGTGCTTTTTGGAGTAAATGTAGTGTGCCAGTCAACAGTTGCAGTGCCCATCCTTCTGAGTGTTTACACTTGAGCTCTACCTGTATGGGAGGTGGACTCTGTTATAGGTCAAACATCTGAGGGATCGCAGACTTCCAGGGAAGTACTGAATTGCACTGGACAAGGGGAAGGTGTTTTCCTTATACTGAGGTAAGGATTCCACTTTGTTCTAATGCTTCGACCTGGCACTTGCTCGGTTATAAAAATCCCCATCGCTACATAATGCAAAGCATTTTTCTGTCCTAACAGGTTGTCTTGATCTACTTCTTCTGCCTCCCAGCTGGTATAAGCTTTCTCAGTTGTGGGCTGGGCTGTTTTATAGGAATTCCCCAGTGAAGATACAGCTGGGGGAGCTGTTTTTGTTCTTCCTGAAGCTGCAAGTGCTACAAGTCGTATTTGTTTGTATTCTGCCCAGGCCTTCCCACATGTGATCACCTCAGGGCCTCTCACTCACTTGTTTGGCCCCAGTGCCTGGGAGAAAGCACCCTGGCCTCCTGAATCTATCATTGACAACAAGGACCTGGTAAACAGTAGCTAGAAATAGAAACCAAGCTGTACAGCTCCCCTGCACTCCCCTACTGCTTTGTCAAGACTGCCTAGTTTAGCATCTGGACCCAAAACAGAGTTAGCAAGGCACTGGCACGTTTTACTAACAGAAGGATGGTTCTGCCAGCCAGAAGTGCCACGTGAGCATCGCTTGGCGGTTCGCTATCCTGTGCCCGAGCGTGCGGCAGGAGGGAGGGTGGGAGCTGTCTCCAGGAGGTCTCTTCCTACGAACAATTGGTGTGACTCCTTGCGTGTCTTTCAGAGAGGGCATGCACCAACCACTGTGGACCCCTTGCCTTCTTGCTGCAAGCAAGGATCTCCTGAAGGGATGCTGGAGCAGGAGTCTGCTGTGCAGGTAGAAGGGGGGAAGGGGCGCGTTCATTGTATTGCAGTAGGCCCCGGGCCCTGCAAAGGGCCTGGAGCTGCTGTCACTAGACGTTATTTGCCATTTCGGTTCCTCCTCAGTGTCCCTCACTTTGGGACTGTGCCCTGGCCGAGGTCTGCAGAGACCGGTTATGTTAACTGCCTTGGGCCCGGCATGCTTTGTGCAGCACAAACCCAGAGACAGCGGTGTTCTGGCCATGGAGGAGTTTTATTTTGTTTCGTACTTCTGAGTTTCGTCTTCATTTGTACTGTTTGACGAGCAGGGTTCAAGCACGCGGGCTCCACCCTGTTTATGGTTCACAGATGCGTTTATGAAGTGTGCCTCGGGCGCAGCGCTCACGACACACTTCGTGTCCAGCCTGGCAGCTCTCCCCAAGCCCCTGACGTGGGTCACCCTGTAATCTCCAGACCCCAGGCAGGAGCCTCCCTGCTGCGCCTGCGTGCAGGCCCGTGTGAGCGGTGATAGGGTGCAGTCCTGCTGCTGATAAACCTCCTCCGCACTGGCCGCTTGCACTTGGCTTGGCTGCAGTGTAAGTGGGCTCGTCAGACCTGCAGACCCTGGTTATCCGGGGTGCCCTGACTTTCTTCTGCAGCGATGTCGTGCCTGCGTTACCTAAGGGTGAGTATTTGGGCAGCTCCAGGTGTGGTGAGGGGCTCACTGGGCAGCACTGGGGGAAGAGGAATAAGGTCAGCTGTCCAAGTGTTCGTCTGCATGCAGGAATATGAATATATCCTGGCCAGTAACATGGACCTGAGTGTGGTCCAGAGAGAATGGCCCTTTTCACAAGAAGATTGCAGTCTAAATGGACCTGGGAATGGCAGAAAGGGTTTGCTGCCCTTCTTTAGTCTCTGGGGACTTGCCTAAGGTCGTGCTGGGAAACAGCAGCAGAGCCTGGCACTGAATCCAGGATTCCTAGGTGCCCCTGGTGCTGTGCTCACCTCTGTCCTTCTCACCACTGGTTTACTGGGAGATGGGAGGTGTCTCCCAGTATTGGTTTTTTTTTTTTTTTGCTCTATTCTAATGGTAAGTGTTGGTTTTTGTGTTGTCGTATCTTTTTTTATCCAGCAAAGCTCTGGACCAGGTGCACAGGATGACGTTTCTTTCTAGGCACGGTGCTGCACTAGCTCTGTTGAGGAGCAGGTGGCTTTGCTGCCACGACTCTTGCTTGCATGTCAATCCTACGGATCAGCTGGCAGGAATATATTGCCAGGCCTGTGCTTGAGGTGCTTTCTTGGCAATGCTTTCTTCCCTGCATGGCTTCTGGAGGATGTACCCCCAAGCGCTGGCCAGACCAGCCTGGCTGAACGCTGCTAGCTTGCAGTCTATTGCAGCTATGGTGTAGGGTCTGCACTGTGATCTCTTGCAGCGTGCGGATCCTAACAGACAGCTCACTGCTCGGAGCTGTCTGCCCTGCGCAGGCAGGCAAAGCAGGTGTGGACTAGCCCTGCTGAAGCAGAGGTAGAGGATGAGCCAGAGCAGACTGCAGAATTCAGGAGCAGTTTATAAGCAACCCTAAAAAAGAGAAGGAAGCTTCATCCTCCAGGCAGTGGGTCGGACTCTGACAGTATTTCTGGACTTGAGCCCATCTCCTGACCACAGGGGCACCGCGCAGAGCCCGTGGCAGGCTGGAGGCAGGTTGACAAGGTGTGCCTCACAGTCCCTGGCTTACATCAGGCAGGCTCAAAGCAGTCCGTGTTTTCCTTCTTGCAGTGGCAACCCGCTAGAGCCCTGCCACTCTGAGCCTCCCCAGGATCCTCTGCACATGCCGGCCTGCCTGAGCTATGTCAGGATCCAGGGAAGAAAGTGCATTAGGCAAGGAGGAGATAAAATCAAGCAGTTGCATTTCTGCTGCATCTTTCTAACCAGCTATAAACCCTGTTATGTTGTAGGAAGAGGTGGAGTGTATGAGCGACAGGCTCTGGTGTATTGTCTTCAGTCACAGTCTATATACTTTCTGGTGAGGTAAAAATAGCTTTCCTTTTTCAGGATGTGCAGAGAGCAGAGGCTCCTGCTAACACCAAAGGAGAGTGACAGCTTTCCCCTGGGCGTGCCTTGCGGGAGAGGTAGCCCTGTTAATGCTTGCCTTGCTTTGGCTCTCTGTGAAAGGAATAGTGCTCTGGTCTCCCTCTCCCTGTCCAGCCTCTGTTTCTCTGTCTCCTCATTGCTGCTGGACCCAGCACTGTATTTCACCTGGGAAATGATGGTTTGCAAACGATAAGCAAGATTTTGATGCTGCTTCTTAGAAAAACCCTTAGTAGCAGGTGGGAACTGACAGAGGTAAGCTTTCCTAGAGCTGTAGGATGTAGCACCAGGGGATCCTTATCAGAAGAATCGGAGCCTACTGTGTAGGGGTAGCTCCCAAGTTGTTGCTCAAGACAGATTAAGCTGTTTCTGATATCCAGCCTTCTTGCAGTCCTGAACCTGTTCCAGCTTCAGCATCTAGCAAAGAGGACCTGTGAGGGGGGGAAGGCGGGAACCAACATAGATGCTATCAGGATATGAACGTGCTCAGCAGGGACAGAGTTAACCTTGGCGCTGAACTGCACCACCAGTGACAGTCCAGAACCACCCTTCTTGTTGAAAGTGCGCAAAAGTGGGTTTCCAAATGCTAATTACTCATTATTAGGTAATGATGGAGGCTTGTGCATGATGAAGGATCCAGACTGGCGACTGCACCTGAAAACTTGCCCCTTCTTCAGTATTTTCAAAATGCAAACTAATTGACAAGATGCCTCCTTTCCTGCAAACCCACGAGGGGCTCTGCTCCCTTTGCTTTGGTATTTCTCCTCTGCCAGTTGTGCTGAGTTGTCTTTCCAGCTCTAAGAGCCCCTTGCTGCAGGAACATGAGCAGATCCTTCTGTTTCTGCATGCTTTGATTCCCCGGCTGGGAGATGGCTGGGTCCCTCCTTGCATTCTGGTCACTGGGGCTCTCTGCTGAGCATGAGCCGTTGGCCTGTGATAGTCAGTCAAACAACGGTGTGTGCCTTGGGGAAGATTGGTGGTACTGTGAGATTTCTGCCTAGTAGAGAGCAGCATGGACAAATGGTCTACTTGGGGTGATGTATGAAATAGGGACATGCTCACTTGGCAGATGCCCTCCACAGATGGCCTCTCCTTGTCAGTGCCTTGACTTTTGTCAGTCCTGTTAAGATCTGTGGTCCTGTCCTGCACCATTTGGGCCAGGGATGAGGATGGCAACAGAATAATATTTGGATGTATGGATTTATCCTTTTATCTGACAAGCTTTCCTGATGCTTTTGCTTTTCTCTTTCATCTGAGTTTGCAGTATGTGCCTGGTGGACTCTTCTCTGTGCTCCTCTGCCTGCCTGCCCGAGGCCTTGCTGCTATGGCCTCTCTGGAGATGTTGTGCTCTGCTGAATCCTTTCTTCTACCCAGTAGGCAGAAACCTGCCAGAGGGTTTTATTTCTGCCACAGGGACCACTGGGAATGTCAAGTTTTTGTGCATACAGATAGGGGAGAAAGCTCTTGTAGGCAAATGCAGTGCGATATCTGTTTCTGGGCGTTTTGAGTTGAATCCCTGATATGGCTCCCTGATCTCCTTAGGGAGACCCTAGAGGCCAGCTCTGACTGCTTTTAATCTTGGCAGCCAGTGTGTTTCCAGGGCTGACGTATTCTTCCCATCCGATGAGAAAGAATCCAGATTATTACCTGCTGATCTGGACATTTGATGCCTGCAAGGTGAGGAGGTTTGTATGAGCTCTGGCTCCAGAGAAATCCCTGGGTTGGCCAGTGTCTTACAAGTAAGCCACTACATTGATGTAAGGGTTTGTCCTCTCTGCCGGAAATAATGCATCAAAGGAGTTGGCTGTACCTGAGAACCATGCCCACTGCTGGACACGGGCCCACATGAGCAAAGCCACTTCATTCTTTTAAACAAAAGTCAAGGCATATTACAAGGTTTATTGCACTACCTCCCCAGCTGGCAGCACTGTGGATTCCAGCACCCTGGCACTAAGAACTGGAAGTGACTGAAAGACCTCCTAGGATCTGGTTTGGACCTTTGCATACAGTCTAGGTAGGATGCCCATAGCAGCACGTGGCTTTGTTGCCAAGAGTTAACTGTGCATCTTGCTGCTAGTTCTGGGGCTCTTTTGGTGGTTGTGATAATTGTGTGCCAACATCAGGCTGCCAGGTGTATCCTTGCGGGGCTGCCTCTGTCCACTGCTCCAGGAGCCCATTCCTCCTCATTAGTGGCTCTCCTGGTGCTGTCTGTCTGCTGTCCACAGGCTGTTTGCACATCCCGGTTTGCAAGATGCCTCAGCCAGCTTTGCTTCTAATGTATCCCAGAGAAAACGTGGCACACTTTGCTCCTGATACGGGGTTTGGAGAGAATGTTAGAGCCATGGCGCTGCAAACAGATGACAGCAGTGTGCAGAGCAGGAGCTACCAAGCATCCTGCTGGTAGGAGCGCATGGCTTCCAGAGAATACAAAGGAGACGAGTTTGAAGATGCGAAGTTTTCAGTAGTGGCAAAACTCACGAGATAGGATTCTGCTTAGTGGTTTAATTGGGTCTAATTGCTTTCAAGATCCCTGCTATAGAGCAACCGTAGGAAGCTTTTAATGCAGCAAAGCCTGCTGTCTGTGAGCCTCCTCACTGTCAATGTTTTTCAGTAGCTAGGCCTGGAAGAAGCCAAACTGAATGAGTGCTAGGGCTGGAAGGAGAGAGCCTGCCCTGAAGACGATGTATGTGGCCTGGTCTGCATTCCTCGGCCCCTGGCATGCAGGGGCTAATGTAGAGCTGCTGTGCAGCCAGTTGCCTTCTCTTCTCATGCAGGTGTCAACCACATGGCTCAGCAGCAGAGCAGACCCAAACTCCCTGGCCGAAAAGGTAGTTTTATCCCTCAAGGCATGGGAAATCACCTGTGTGTGCATCCTCGCAGGGAAAAGGTCCCAGCTCCTCTGGAGTGCCTCCATGGACAGTGCAGTGAGCAGCCAGCTCAGGCCTCCCCCTCGTGCTGATGCTGTAGACACAGCCGAGGAGCTGCAGTCCTCGCCCAGGCTGCCTCCTGGCTCCAGCAGAGAACTTGCAGGTAGAAGAGACAAGTGGACAGTTTGCTTCTTGCCTGTCTTTGTGGCCCAGAAAACACAGTGAGATTAGCATGAGTTTCTGAACTTGTTTTTGCTTGCAAATCATCTACATTCAGCACTTACCAGCCTGTGCAGAATGGGTTCCTGGGGACTGATAAACATGTCCGCCTTTCACAGAAGTAGGCAGTGTTGTTGAGATCCTCCCTTCCTTTATCAGTGATGTGCAGAGGGAGCTGGTGGGGGCCTCTCCCTGGGTGGGAGCAAGAGCAACAGCACTGCCAGAATAGATTAGAGAAGGACTCTGACCATGGCCAGAGGACAAGCAGAGCAGGATTGCTGAACGTTCGACTGCAGCCTGTGAAATCCATCCTGAACTGTTTTGGCAGAACTTTCCCTTTGCATGTTGCTTTAGCCACAGCTGCGATGCAATAGACTCCATCAGGCCCTGATGTCTTATTTTAGGGTGAAGGGGAGTTAGGGGCTGGGGCATGCATCTGGCAGCAGTAACGCTTTGCAGAGCAGGGCTGTAAGAGCAGGAAGGCATCTCTGAATAGGAATGGAGGAAGCCACTAATCAGGGCAAGGAGAGAGAAAAGGGAAAATCTAGATTGTCAGGAGACAAGGGGTGCTGTTTCCTGAAAGAAAAGAGAGGGAAGGAGACTAGAAGCACAGTCCAGTGTGCTGTGTTATGTTTTTTACATTAGATAGTCTTGGAGCACTTTGCAAACTCCAGATCTGAGGATTTTCCCTCTGGGAATTACTGGAAACAGCATCCTGTCACTTCACAGCTCCACGAGTCTGTGGAGCATGACGCCTGTGTGTGAAATGCAGCAGTTGTGTAAGAGTGCGAGTGGTACACAGTGGCAAGTAAGGCAGTTTGTCTTCTCCCCTTGGAATAACTCCTTCCTGGACAATTGCTAGGAAGACAAAGGAGAACAGAAACACTACAAACCACAAAGATAGGAAAACCACTAGAGGCATTCTCTGCATCTGGAAGCAGTTGCTGCATATTCTGGGGCACATGGATAGCAAGTGACTGCATGTGCACTTGTGTGCAACAGTGAGTGTGTGCACATATGCCAGGTGGGTGCATGTAGCGTGCCTGTGCGTGGGTCTGTGTTTAGGTACACTCGTGTTGTGCCGACTGGGCTGTGTGTGTATCTTTCAACATGCATATCTACTTACGTTCATAGGGTCTCTCCATTTCTTGCTGTTGCAGCTTCCTTTTGTTGAAATTTAGGAGATGCCAGGGTCGCAATCCATGCTTCAGTTCTCCTGGCTAATTTAGTGCTGTCTTGATCCCTGTGACACCCCAAAGCAACAGCAAGCTGCTGTGAAGGAATACCCCTGGGTGATAGGTAGGCAGTCCCAGTGTGCATACTGGTGTCAGGAGGGCTTGCAGATCCGTTTCCTCTGCTTTTACTGTGTGAGCCGAGCTAGCCCTTCTTCTCTGGCTGCACGCATGGTCTGACTGCTGGTGTCTGACGTCCTGCAATTCTCCATGCATCCCTGATCACGGGGAGCCAAAGGGCACCCAAGCCTCACCATGTTCCCCAGGGCCCCAGCCCCCCACGTCTGGAGGGCTGGGGAGGGGGGTCCCGCGACGCCTCTCCTCTGTGGCGGGTGTTACCTGTGAAACGCCCCATCCCGGGGATGTCGGTGCGGCTGCTCCTCTCTGCTGTTCCCAAGATGGCACCTGCGGCTCTGACCCACTCCCTGCACTTGGCAGCAGTCATCTGCTTTCCGGAGGTGGCTTGGTATTAAATATCCTGTCTGACACAATAATGGAGAGAAAATGAACAAATTCCATTAGCGGCTGGCGATCCCTGCAGGGTCTGCGCTGGAGCGAGGAGGGAGCCTGTATTTTTAGACAGAATGCAATGTAACTTACTGGCTCTCTCAAAGCTGGGGAGTAGATAACCAAGGAGGGGGAGAGGGGACACCAGGCTCAGGTTTCAGCTGAAGTGCCGGACTATGGCAGCACGAAAGGGCAGGTCCGGTCCAGACGTTGCTGTGAGTATACAACGCACTTCTCCTTCATGCCCAAAGAGACCTCCCCTTGCTTTTCTGCTTGCTTTCTGCCTGTGGTCTCTGCTGCTGGGTGTGCTGGGGCTTTGGGAGCCCCTTTGCTGTTGGAGCCTGTAGAGTTTTATCCTTTTAATCTTTGCAGCTCCCTGTGTGTCCTCTGGGTGGGAGAAGCTGGCTGAGCTGTGCTTTGAACTTCCCAGGGGTTTGCTGTGGAGGGTCTGTGCTGTGGCCAACATGTCTGCAGCATAGCTGAGTGCTGCCCTGTCACTGCGCCTGACCGAGATGCGGAGGCTCAGCAAGGTCCGGAGCTGGGAAAGTCCTTTGCGTTAAATGTGTTGCTTGGAGCTGTCAGTATTTTCTTGCTGTGAGTCATGCCCCCCGGACGACATGTAGGACTCGGCGCACAAATGTGCACTTCCGAGAGCACAGTGCCGGTGCTGCGTCCCGCCTAACGCGGTCGATAAGCCCGAACGAGCAGGAAGCACCGAAGTGCCACGCTGTGGCTCCTCAGTGCTTTAGCCCTCTGCAAAGCGGGCAGGTCGGTCTTGGGTTTGGGGACGCTTCACAAAGGAGCGAGGCTCTGCTCTGAGGCGGTAGCGAGCCGGCCGACGGAGTCACGCAGTCGGCACGCGCTCCCCGGCGCTGAGCAGCGAACAGCGGTGCTGCCCCCGGGCGCGCCCCCGCCGTGAGGGGGCTGGAGGGGCTGGAGGGGCTCCGCTTCGGGAGCCGGGGGGGCCCTGCGGGGGGGCCCACGCACCCTGGCCGGGGGGAGCAGGGCTGCGGGCCCCGGGCTTGGCTGCGTTTCTGTGGGCCGGGATGGTCAGGGCAGGAAGGGCGGGCTGGGGGGCAGGCGGAGGAGGGCAGAAAGCGGCCGAACTGTGCCCTGCTTCTCTGTCCAAATTCGAGCGAGTGACGCTGAGAGCAGAGGGCAGGAGAAGAGCCCTGGCCGGACGCTGCACGGCCCTGCCCGTCTCTGCCTTGAGCACTGCGCGCTCTGGCCTTGCTGCTTCCAGAGCCTTTCCCAGGAGCTCGTTAACCCTGGACGCTCTTCCGCAGAGAGGCCGTAGGCGTTGCAGGCCAGCCGGGCTGGGTCAGGTCTCCTGGCACGGGCAGTGCAAGATGATTTCTGATGTTCTAGTGGGGCTGGAGGTGGAGGAGGGCGTCCTCCCCCCTTGCTGCAGATGTCTCGTGGCTCTTTGGGCCTGACCCGGTGTGCAGGCACCGGCCCTTGGTCATCAGCCCGGTGTCCCTGCCACGCGGAGCTGCGTTACGCATTCCCGCTGTGCTGTTCTCCAGCTGCTGGCGGTCTGTCCCATCCGGTGCCTTACGCTGCCGGGCAGCAGTGCTCAAAGTATTGCTGTGCGTTGCCCGAGGTGGCTGTTTCAGCGGTGCAGGGGAGGCATTGCCTCATTTCTGTTAAAGAAGAGAGTTGTGATTCTCCTGGCTGCAGGGTGCTCAGTCAGGGTCACTGCTGCTGGAGCCGGTGCCTGAACTTACCGTCACGGCTGGCCAGCAGCCTCTGGAGAACAGCGAAAGTGGGCGCAGCCAGGACGAGCGTTTCCTGGGCCAGGGGAGGCTGCTGTGGCTGCAGCAATCCCCTTAGCGCTTCCTCCGCACCCTGCTAGGGGCTTTGGGGTGAGCTGCAGGCCTCGTGTGACCCTCCTCCCCCTGGCATCTCTGTCAGCAGACTGTCATTAGAGGGGTGCTCTTGACAGCAGCCCCAGTTCCCAGCCCTGTGTGATTCTGGGCAACTCGGTCCGTCCCAGCAGCTCCCACCCTGACCTGCCTGTCCTTGGCCTTTTCTGGCTGGTTTCTGCAGACTGCCAGCTCTTTGCTGTGCAGCTGTACGGTGCCTGGTGCGCAGGACCCGGCGCTTGAGGATCCATGGTACCGAGGTGCCTGTGGCATGGCCACAGGGAAACCGCCAGCAGCGTGCTTCGGGACAGGGCCACAGCTCTTGCTGCAGCCTGCGTGGCCCTCGTGTGCCGGCTTGCACAGAGCAGGAGAGCGTAAAGGGGCAGCCCCCGTCCGGACATGGCTGTCAGAGGCCCTTCTCCCACATCCCGCCTCAAAGAGCCCGGAAACACTCTTTTCCTCACGGCTCCCTCCCTGCTCCGTCGCCTCCTGCTCATGGTCTGAACCGTGCTCACAAGGTTTTGCAAGGGATGTGCACGGTTAATAACAGCCCCGCGTCTGCGCTCACCTGTCCTCGTCATCCGCTTGCGGAGGAGCAATTCCTCTCCTCCCCACGGCCAGACGGACGTTGCGGGCTCCCGCCAGCGCTCTCGGTGCTGCTGTGCCGGGGGTGGGACAGGCGCAGGAGAGCCGCTCTCTCAGGCACCTGCGGAGACGGTCCCGCTGGTGACCTGACGTCCGGCAGCGTCCAGGGGCCCATGCTCGTGCTGCCACAAGCCTGTTTCAGAAGGTTTTTGCTGCTTTCTGAGCTGGCAGCCCCGGCTTCCCCTGGCCTCACCTGGGGAGGCAAGGGACTCCCGTAGCCACTGCTAGCAGGCACCTAGACCGTGGCTGTGAACCTAGAGAGGGGATTAACTTCTCTGTCTGCTCCCAGCTGCTGTCGCTGTGAGAGGACCGTGCTCTCAGCAGGGGCTGCTTCTCCGTGCAGCTCTCCCTGAAGGTTTAAACACAAACTCAAAGCAACCCAGTGCTCTCTGGCTGGGGTCTAGCTGGGGAACGCATGCTCGTCCATGAGAACGAGGATCCCTTTAATTACCCTTTCAGTACTCTGAGAGTCAGGTTGGGTGGGAGCCTTTGAGGAGGTAGGAGCCTCTCTCTTGTTAAATGCATCCTAAGCTTACCTGTGTCCTGGCCCTGACCGCCTCATCCCTCTTCCCTTCTGCTCCAGCGCAGACCTTTGCCCGGGCTCTGGTTGTTTGCATCCTAGCTGCTTCCCAAGGCTGGTGGTCAGCAGCAAGGTGGCCGGATTCAGTGCCCTGTGCCAGGGGCTGACTGCAGTTGTGCTCTCTGCAGCAGAGTGAAGAGATGGCCCTGAGCCGGTTGGGGGGGAGAACAGGGGGACTCTGAGTCTCATGCTTTTTCTTTTTCCCCCAAAGGCCGATGCTGCAACCAGTTTTCTGAGAGCTGCAAGATCTGGGAACCTGGACAAAGCCTTGGATCACCTCAGGAATGGGGTAGATATTAACACCTGTAACCAGGTAGGTGAAGCCCATAGGGGTTCTGGTAGCATCTCTAGTTCATGTGCAACTGTGCCATGCTGTGGCTCCCCAAGGCCCAGGTAATGGTCACTGCATCCCTCCACTACACTGCTCTCATAGCACAGAGGCAAGGAAGTGCCCCACAGCAGCTCGCTTCTCCGCCCTGTGGGTCTGGTCAGGTCTGCCTTGATCCCACAGTCCTACCTGGCATGGGGCAGGTATAAGATGGCTGGTAAGCACTGTGGCAGAAGTTTAAACCCTTTGCAGGAGATGCTGCCTGTCCTGACCCCAGTCCCCTCCTGTGCCCGGTGTGCCTGGGTGCGAATAAAGCTGTCCTCTGGGTTGATCTGCTCTGCCAAGGCACCGTGCAGCCTCCAGGCAACTGTCCCTGGAGCTGCGACGTGCCTGGCTGAGGGCTGGATGCACAGCACCTGGCAGAGCGCAGGGCTGGGACTGCCAGCGTGACGGGATGAATAACCTGCGCTGAGGCCACGCTTTGAAGAAGAGCGAGTGGCTGGTGGGACGTACCGTCTCTGTGGATCCCTTGGGCAGTCGCCATCCTCCCCTTCCCCTCGCTCCCAGGCTCCAGGCAGTCTGTAGCCCCTGTCCCAGCCCAGGCTGGTGACCCCGGAGCTGCTAGCCAGGACTGAGCTGGGGGAAGAGGGGTGCCGCACAAGGCAGACTGCAGCATGAGAGCAGTTCCTCGCTGGGGGGGCTCCCACAGCGCTGAGCTGAGTGCAAACAGGTCCTGGGCCAGGGAGGAAAACAGCTGACAAGAGAACAGGTCCGGACCAGTTGTCTTTAGGGCAGGAAGGGCTGTGATGCCTCAGGGTCTGGGGTGCCTGGCAGCACTGGCTGGAGTGTAACAGAGGGAATTAGCAGGTGGGCAGAGAGAGTGCAGTGAGGCTCCTTCAGGGACACAAGCAATTGGGACAGCTGGAAGGGGCTCAGGTGCTTGTCAGAGGGCAGACTAGATGGCTGTGAAGAGTGCAGCACAGTGGCTAGGATGTTGCAGGATTCATTCTTGGGGATATTCTCTTTGCTTGCAATGCTCAGGCTTCCAGATTTGCAGAAGCTGCAGCTGAACATGAACAGGGAATGTTTGCAAATGCCAGACTTGCTGGCCTGGGATGTGTTGGGCAGGTGGAACCCCTCGTAGCCCAAAGCAGAGGCAGGTCTGACCCAGGGAAGAAGAGCTGCAGGCACAGAGGAATTGTTTGCACATAATCGACAGACCATTTCGTATCTGGGCAGCTGTCAAGTGCAAGTGGCTCAGGCTGAGTCAGGGTAGCGCTGCGGCGGGAGGCTTAGGCTCAGCAGGGGACACAGGCTGTACTGTTGGCTGCTTTCTGGAGCAGTAGTGGTTCTGGGGAGGCTGTCTCAGCATGTAGCACAAATGTAGGTTCACCTGTTTCAGCATCAAGCCCTCAAACCAAGCACAGTTTATATTTACTGATCTAAGCACTGCAGTGGCTGGTGCAGTTACTGCAGACAGATTCTTCCTGGAAATGTCGCTCTCCTTTCCTTTTCTGACCAGTGGTGCCATGCAGATGCTGAGCTTTTGCAGGCTTCTCAGGCACATTGCAGCTTGCGTTCTGCTCTCTGGGGCATGAGAAGAGGTGTGGAGAAAGCTCAAGAGATGCTGATTTTTTTTTTAATCACTGTATTATCTGAATTATTAATGTGTATTATCAACACTGATGGAATCTTAAAGACTCCTACCATCAGGCTATGTGGGGACATAGGGGTTTTAAGTCAGAGGGATCTGGTAGGGAGAAGTAGTAGAGAATTTTCAGTTTCATAGTCCTTTGAAGATGAGATGATGGGCTCCTGTTTGTGGGACAGAGGCTCTAACGTCATAATCATTGTGGGTTTATGTATGGTTTGTGAAGAGGAGAAGCCATGTGACGCACTGTTAGCACTGGGCTGCAGGACTCAACTGGACTCAGCACTGACCACATCACATGCTTGCACCAAATTGCCTCCGAACCAGGCAGGATCTTCCAAGTTGCCATACTTTATTTCAGCAGTTGGCCCACTGATTAAACCCAGCTGCTATTCCCCTGAGCTCTCGTGGGGGAGCAGAAGCCCCTGTAATTGAGCCACAGCAGTGGGCCAGTCACTGGAAGCACCCACAATGCTCGTGGTTCCATTCACTCAACCACGAATGACCAGAGATAAATAGTTATTTAATGTACCAGCTGCTCCCTTACAAATATCCAGGAAAGCAAGTCATGGGGAGCAGGGAGATCATGCTGCTCAAATCTGTGTCACACTTCTCTCCAGGAAGGACTGGGGATGCTGCCATGTGTGGCACATTCATGCTTCATGCCCCTTGTGTGCAAAGGCTGGAACAGAGCTTGTCAGGGAAAAATCATCTTGCTTTGCCTGCTCACAAATGGCTCAGAGAATTCCCTCCTGCCGGTTTCCTGTGGGCATCCAGAGGAGAGGCAAGAGCAGGTGTGTGGGGGGGACCGTGTTTAGCCAAGCTGGTGCATGCCTTTTGAGGCGTGAGCATCACATGGATGTTCACTCATTTCTGATGACAACCCTAAAAGCAGAGGGAGGATCTCTATGTCCCCTGCTCCTGTACCACTAGTGCAAAGGAATACATGGTTCTGGAGAGGGCTCTGCAAGGAGAAAAAGCAGAGACCCAGCCACAGGCTAAAGACAGTGGCTTTGAACTTCTGCTTCCTCACCCAAAGGGATGGTCAGTCACCACTTGTCTCCACTCGCTGGCTGTGGGGCCGGTCTCCAGCCAGATTTCTGCTGCTGGTGAGGGTATTTAATGCCTTGATGGGGAGCACATGGCTGCAACAGTATGAGGCACTTCTTTCAGTGATGTCTTTGCACTGGTTCCTGCCATCTTGCAGTGGTTAGATGGCACTTTGGGGTTTCCATCTGAGGAATATCAGACCTGTGGGAAAGGTCCAACCTCACATGTCCTGTATAGAATAAAGAGGGATGTATGTGGTCAGACCTATCCCACAGGCCCTGTATTCTTACACAAATGCAGAGACCTTGACATGCCATCTGATCTTCATCCTGCCGATTTCATCCTTATCATTGTTGGCATCTGCATCGTTGTCATCATCCACCTCTTTCGTGTCTCGAACTCCTGCACACTCCCGTCTCATGTGTGAGGAGCTGGCGGCCTGAGGATGAGCAGACCTTGCTGCCAGGACCCTCACCAGCAGGGACTGGAGCTGTGCTGGCACATGGGTTCCCAGAGATATCTCTGTTGGGGTGGCCAGTCCTGGTCCTGGTGGGTAGTTCGAGGCAGGGACCTGCTTTGGCGCAGGCTAAGTGCAAAGCCCCATCGTTCGTGTTTTCTGCAGGGCTGAGTTTGTTGCACTGGCAGCCAGTGACTGGGATTTCTGGGAACTGTTTGAAGCACTTGGTGAGGGGAATGCAGCACCTTTCAAATTAGGGCACATCCCGTGGAGGTTTTGGGTCAGATGAGCTGTCAAGCCGAAGGAAATGTACAAAACAGCTTGCACTGTTCCTGAAGCAGAAATATGACATGATGCTGGGAAACAGTCTTCTACAAACACTGCGTTTGTATTGCCAGAGAATAATCATTCCTTACAGGTTTTCAGTATTCAAAAGGTTATTTAGGAACCTCTTGCGTAAAAGGACATATGTGCTGAGGAGAGCAACTGAGCGTCCGTGGTCCTGTGCTCCGTGTTTCTGTTGTGCGAATGTAACAGAGAGAAAGGCTGCGTCTGCGGCCACGGATCAAGCTTGTGAGCCCACGAAGCTAAGGGTGTCAGTCACCATCTTTACGGGACTGTGTAGGTCAGTCAAAGAGGCTGGCCTTATCCGAGGCCATGCGTCCAGCATAACCAGGCCTGGCCTGGGAGCGTTTTCTCTTGGTGGCCCTGTTCTGGGAGTGTTGCAGCATTCTCACTGAATTTCCCCTTAGAAAAAAGCCTCCTGTGTTTGAGGCTTTTAGGGACTTTGGAGTTAGTTTGCTGAGGAAGCCTGTGAATATGTAGGTTTTTGCTCTGCTATGTGCTGTAATCAGAGTTGAACAAAAGAATTTGTGTCTCTGACCGAGGTGTTGGATGGCTGTTGTTTCCAGCGAGAGAGAGACGGAAAGCCTTTTCCCAGTATGATAACCCACTCTTGAAGCTGTTCTAAGTTTAACTGGATCGTTGCAGGCTGTGCTGGAGCCCCCCTGGGCTTTTTCTGCTCCCCTGCCTATATTCAGGTGGGATTGAAGCAGCTCTGCGAAGTGACCTTCTAGGCTTTGCAGGAACAGAAGCAGATGGTTGGGAGGTGGAGTACTCGGGCAGGGCTGTGCGCTCCCCCGGAGCTGACGGCTCTCCTCTGCATGACAGAGCTCCATAGGGGTGAGTAAGCTTAGCACATCTGCCTGGGAGAAGTAAGACACATGGGAAATTTCCCCGGGGGGGGGGGGGGGAAATGTCATTTGAAATTGCCTGTGAGTATTTAACCTCTTTGCTAGCACAGCATAGCCCAGCTCTGTTGCTCATATCTGGGAAGTCTAAGAGTTTGTGAGAAATAATGGAGGAGAAGCTGTCTCAGCAGCCTCTGGAGCGCTGGCTGTCCTGATGCCTCGTTCTCGCATCCGGGGATGCTAGCAGGGCCCTGGCCAGCCGTCTGCACTTGGTGCTCAGGAAGAGGGAGAGCTAAACTGGGGCACACACAGAAATGTCCCTGGGAAGTCACTTTACTCATGCCAGAACTATCTGGAGCTGGTAGAGTTTAGCAGCTGCACAGCCACCGCTTCCTCTGCACCCTTTGCTCCAGCAAAACTCTGAGGGAGAAAAGCGAGCCCTCAGGGGTGTGTGTGTGGGTGTGGGGGTGTGTGTGTGTGCGCGCACGCGCGTGCAGGGTGGAGCTGTTGGTGGGCAGCCTGCAAAGCCAGGAGGAAGCTAGCTGCCGGCTTGGATGCTCCTGAATCATTATGAGTTAAATTTGGCTGCTGCTTGGATAAAAATCACTGTCCCAAGCAGAACTTCTTGCTGCAATTCTCTTGGGGTAAATGTTACATTTTAAGGCTTGTACGCACACAGCAGTTCTGGTGCATCCTCACTCTGGGCCATGAACTGAGCTTTGCTCTGCACTTTAGATTTGAAAAGCATGACTGTGGGCAGGCGATCATGAGGGGACTGGCACCCTCAGGAAAGTCATTTTTGCAAAGACAGGAGTTGGAGGGCCCTGAAAGTGCACCAGTGAGCTCAGGGATGGTCACAAGCAGGGAGGACTGAGACAATGTATGTGGAACCAAGGGCACAGGCACTGGGTCGTGGCGATGCCCATCCGTAGGAAATAGTCTGTGGTAGCTGCATGTTTTGCTCGTGTGAGAAACCTCTCGTGTTAGGCAGCAAGCTGGCATTCAGGGCTGCATGCGGGTGCTCTGGCAGCGTGGAGCCTGCTACAGCCAGCACAGGACTTGATGTCAGGGTGTTTGCTCCTGCTCCCAGCAGGAATGCTGGGCCCTGATGTTGCTGCCTGGCTGTGCCACAGCAGTCTGACGGGTTTCCTTGGCTCTGCAGCTGTCCCAGTGGTGGAGGGTGTTTTGGTGCTGGCCCGTTGCTAGCAGGTTCCCTGGCTCCTGTATCTTCCGGGGGTGGGGGGGGGATGCAAGGTGGCTGCTTCCCCAGCCAGTCTCACAGCTCTTGGAGTCTAGCTCCAGCAGCAGCCGGTACTTGCTGGTGCGTGGGGAAGAGCATCTGGGGGAGGAAGGCAGGAGTGTGGAGACCTTGGGCTGATCGCTGTCACCCGTGCTTCCTTGCTGTGCCCACACCGGGGACCAGGAGCTGCTTGTGTCCTGGGGCTGTGTGTACCCAGGAGGCCACAAGACCTGGCTCTGCTTTCTCCAGCACTGTGAGCCAAGTGCCTACAGCTCTGTACAGGAGCTCAGGGCAGGTGTTTCCTCAGACAGCCCAGTGGGTGACTAATGCCCCTCTCCCGCTTTTGCTCCCTCCAGAATGGGCTGAACGCTTTGCACCTGGCCTCCAAGGAGGGCCATGTGAAAATGGTGGCAGAGCTGCTGCACAAGGAGATCATTTTGGAGACGACGACCAAGGTGAGGATGAGGGAGGCTGGTCGCGTTAGTCACAACTCGCCACCCTGACACTGCTGCCAGATGCACCAGCAATAGCTGCACAGGGAATCATGTTGTTTGCTTTCATCCCCCTGGGAAGGTTTTTGGGTGGCAGCGCTGCTGAGCTGGGGCCTGGGTGGGGGCTAGGCTCTGCTTTTAGCTCAGTTGCAGCCTGGCTCCAGGTGGGAGCCTTCCTCTCCATGCACCTCCTCCTTGGGAGCCATGAAAGCTAGAGCACCACAAGCCCAGGAGGACAGTGACAGAGACCACAAGATATGCTAATGCTATCTTCACCTACTTCTGCCGGCATGGGCCACCGCATTCAGACCAAGCCCGTGTTTCCCCAGGGCAGCCCCCTACACGCTGCAGCACAGGGATGGCTTTGGTGCCGTTGTCGCAAGCCCAGAGAGCTCTGGTGCCCCATAAATGATAAATAGTTGTCACCCTGCATCACCACAGCGGGGAGTAGCACTTGCTCAGTGACGAACAGGACAAAGACGCAGGCAAGCAGGGCTGATAAATGAGCAGCCTCCAGCACTGTCTGAAAGGAGGTGTGAGTGGGAGGGAGCCTGGCTCGCCAGCCTCTCTGTGCTCTGGCAAGGCTTGGTGCAGAGCAGAGTCTGGCATCTGTTCCAGCACGGGTTCTCTATCCCCACCACCCAAAGGCAAATTTTGGAGGAGCCCGCGTCTGCATTTTCCAGCCTGCTTATCCCCAGCATTGCTGGGATGCCTTGGCTGTCAGGATACGCTCTGCAGCGTTGCCCGAAGACTGCCATCTCGGCTCCCTCTCTTCCCTCCTCTGCTCATCTTTTGGTGCTGGAGACGCACAGAGTCTGAGGCAAAGCTTTCAGCTTTTGCTGCCAGTAACTTCCTGAGCAATACAAAATCACTCTCTTCCTGGCCAGCAAATGTGAATGGAGGTGACCTGGTCTGTGGCCTGGATGGGGTGCAGAGCACAGGCTGCACGGCCCCAGAGGCTTGCCCTGGCCAGATGCTGTCAAATGGCCGCAGCCCTGTTTGCATGTGTGCTGACACATCAGGCCTGTCTTTCCTCAGCATTGTGGGCTGCTCCATGTGCTGCCCCTGAGTGCTGCCTCATGGTGTCTTTCAGAAGGGGAACACAGCCCTGCACATCGCTGCCCTGGCTGGGCAAGAGGACGTGGTCCGGGAACTGGTGAACTATGGGGCCAACGTCAATGCACAGTCTCAGGTATGAGTGATCTGGGCTGGAGTGGGAAAAGCCCCCAGCACACACCGTGGTGATGTCCTTGTGGTGGGAACTGTGCCCAGCATGGGCACCTCAGCAGCCCTTGGCAGCTTCTCCCTGGTCCTGTTCAGGCTTTGGGACTATCCTGCCAGACTCCTGAAAGAGCACAAGCATGTGAGCAAGTGGAGAGGGGAGGCATGAGGGAAGGAGGGGGAAAGGAGCATGGTTTCTTTCCTGAAGGAGTCCATGGCAGCACACACAAGCATGCTGAACCCTTACTGAGAGGACTCATGGGCAATGCTGCCCTTGTACAGCTACAAGCTCCCCATCACGTTCCTGCAGCTCTGTGCACCGTGTCTCCTTTGCTTTCCTTTTCCTGGACCTGGTGTGGCTGCAAACTCTTCGGCATGTACCTGGTGGGAGAAATCCCCAGGGCAAGGGAGTGCAGTGGCAGGGAGTGGAAGGCAGTATCACGTGGGTTGACTGCTGTCGTGAAGGATCCCCTGGTTCTTTCTGGATGTGGGGGGCCTCCAGCTCTCCACAATTTCTCCACGATTCCTGCTAGGTTTTCTCTTGTCCCACCCATGCTGTGTATGCTTTTGCCCCGGTTCAGTGAGCTGGGTATGGGGAAGGGGCATAGGTCTGCAAGGGGCTTGAGGCACTCGGGGAAGGGCTGTGTTGACATGCATGGCTCTGTGTTTGCAGAAAGGCTTCACACCCCTCTACATGGCAGCACAGGAAAACCACCTGGAAGTTGTCAAGTTCTTGCTGGAAAATGGAGCCAACCAGAATGTAGCTACAGAGGTGAGACACCTCTAGGGAGGACCCTAGAGCCCTGCCTTTCGGAGCTGCTGTTGGGTGCGCTGGGTGCTGCCGCGGCCCTCGGGTCTGCACCTCTCATCCACCTCTCCTTGGCAGGACGGCTTCACACCACTGGCTGTGGCTCTGCAGCAGGGGCATGAGAATGTGGTTGCTCACCTCATCAACTATGGCACGAAGGGTAAGGTCCGCCTGCCCGCCCTGCACATCGCAGCCCGCAATGATGACACCCGCACAGCTGCTGTGCTGCTGCAGAATGACCCCAATGCTGATGTCCTCTCCAAGGTGTGTGGCTCTCCCACCCTGTCTCTGGGAGCTTTCCCACATCCCCAGGGAGAAGAGCAGCTTGGTATGCTGTTTTATCCTTCTTATCAGCAGGAAGCATGTGTCTGGCTAGTCTGATTCCCTTCTTCTTTCCCCTAGACCGGATTTACCCCCCTGCACATTGCAGCTCACTATGAGAACCTCAATGTGGCTCAGTTACTGCTCAACCGTGGAGCTAGTGTCAACTTCACGCCCCAGGTGAGTACAAAGCGGGGAAGTCACTGGGACTGACATTGCTTTGGCATCGGGGAAGGGAGCTGTGCCTCCTTTCTGCATAAGAGCACCAGCAGGTACCAGCCAGGGTACTGTGGTGAGGTGGGACCATGTGGAAAGTAGAGCACTGGGCATGTCTGAGGACTTGCCATTAATACCCAGCGTGGGCCTTTTCTACTGTCTCACCTCTCTTGCAACCATGCACCTCTGGAAGCTCTTGGGGCCTTGTGTCCAGGCCAAGGGAAGCTGGTGCTGCCATTGCAGGGCAGAGCTTACAGCCCCTGCAGCTGACGTCTCTCCCTGTCCCGTGGGTGCAGCCAAACCCATGAGCTGGAGTTTTCCTGTGAGCTCTATGCAGCTTCTGTCCGCAGCTTTCAGCCACGCTCACCCTTTCACTCAGCCCGGTGAAACAAGCTGTTCCTGTATGCCGTCCCCAGGCAGGAATGTGCAGCGCTTCTCTGCCGTTTGTGCCCCCCCCTTGCAGCCTCGTGGAGGAAAGGGAAGGGGCTGCTCCCTCTAACAGATTGCTGTTCCTCCTGCCAGAATGGGATCACACCCCTGCACATCGCCTCCCGTCGCGGAAACATCATCATGGTACGGCTGCTGCTGGACCGTGGCGCCCAGATAGAGACAAGGACCAAGGTGAGACCGCTTCTGCATCACCAGCAAGTACGTGGGCCATCTCCCTGAGCTCCCTGCACCCAGGGGAGCAGAGCCGTGCTGCGCTCCGCAGTGCAGGCCACGTGAATGTCTCGCTGTGTGAGAGAAAGTCCTTGGTGACCAAAGGGGATAGACAAAGTGCTTTACTGGTGCATGCAGAGATGAGAGGAGGCTGCATGGCTGCATCTGGCATGCCCTGGGGTCTGAGGGCAGACTCTCCAAAGTCCATGTCTTCCCTCCTTCCCTAGGGTGTCCTGCCCTTACTTGCCCACAGCTATGGTGCTTACCTGGCCCACGCTGAGCCTCTAAACCCGTCTCTCTCCCCAGGACGAGCTAACTCCTCTCCACTGTGCAGCCCGCAATGGACATGTGCGAATCGCAGAGATCCTGCTGGACCACGGGGCTCCCATTCAAGCCAAAACCAAGGTGCCCGTGGGACTCTGTGGGGTTGCCCTTGGCATCAGGTCCCAGGGAAGTGCAGGGGTAACAAGCTGTGCAGAGCTGTTCGATGCCATCCACGGCTGGGCCTCAGGGCTGCCCTGCTCCTCACCCTGGGGGCTGCTCCTGCGCAGCCAGGGCTGTGCCTTTGGCCTGCCAAAGGGCAAGTAACTGCCCGACCTCCTCCTTGGCCCCGGCAGAAACCCTCTGCCGGAGGGGCGCATGCTTCGAAGGGAGCATCCCTGCTGGGAACAGCCTGCTCAAAGGCAGCAGCTCTTCAGGACCTCCCCTCAGCTCAGCATTGCTTCCTTGGTGAGGGATCTCAGGGTTCCTCTCCGCTAGCATCCTTGGCAACTTGTGATTCCCTTCTACCATGGGGTTTTGGCATGGGGAATGGGGCAGGGGCTGCGGTGCGACGCCCAGGTCCCCACCCGGCCCAGCCTTGAGGCCACGATCCCTGCTTGCAGAATGGCCTGTCGCCGATCCACATGGCAGCACAGGGCGACCACCTGGACTGCGTGCGCCTGCTCCTGCAGTACAACGCTGAGATCGATGACATCACCCTGGACCACCTAACACCGCTGCACGTGGCTGCACACTGCGGGCACCACCGTGTAGCCAAGCTGCTACTGGAGAAGGGGGCCAAGCCTAACTCCCGAGCCCTGGTGAGTGGAGGAGGGTCAGGCAGGGCCAGGGCCTGGGGGAGAGGGGGGCTGCGCTCACAGAAAATGACTCACCTGCCTTGTCCATCTCGCTCTCTCTCTGCAGAATGGCTTCACGCCTCTGCATATTGCTTGCAAGAAGAACCATATCCGGGTGATGGAGCTGCTGCTGAAGATGGGTGCCTCCATCGACGCTGTCACGGAGGTAGGTGGGGCTGCAGTCCGGTCCCCAGCTCTCCTGCTGCCGCCTGTGCAGAGCCAGGCAGGACTGCAGGGCGGTAGCGGCCCTGCTGCCTCTCCCTACCCCCAGGCACCTTCTTCTTTGTAGCTTAGAGCTCTCTGCAGCTCGGTGACCCACTGCGCTTGGCAGCATCTGCCCCGGCCCTGCTCCCCACGGGATGAGGGGTGGCAGAGGAGGCAGCAGCTCTCCGTGCTCCCTCAGCTCATCTGCGGGACTGCTGGGGGCCAGCCTGGGGGCCGAGAGTCTGCCTCCGTGCTGGAGCCTGCCCTGTCGGGGGGCTGCAGGAAGGGGTGCAGACAAGGCCATCAGCCCTATCTTGGCTCTCGGGTCCTCTCTCTCCACAGTCCGGCCTGACGCCCCTGCATGTGGCTGCCTTCATGGGGCACCTATCAGTTGTCAAGACCCTGCTGCAGCGTGGAGCATCTCCCAATGTGTCCAACGTGGTGAGTCCAACCCTGGCTGGGATGCTGGGAGCTCATCATGGCGGGGTGCAGCAGGAGATGGGGAGTCTCTGGTCTCCCGGGCAATCCTTGGGGGACCTCCCCTGTGATGGCAGGGAGGGGCCATAACAAGATGGGGACAGTGCTCTCCCACTCTCGGGGACCAGAGGAATGATTGCAGGAAGGCATCTCCCCTCCTATGGCCTCACTGCTTTATTCTGTCCTTGGTACAGAAAGTGGAGACACCCCTACACATGGCAGCCAGAGCAGGGCACACGGATGTGGCAAAGTATCTGCTGCAGAACAAAGCCAAAGTGAATGCCAAGGCCAAGGTAGGTGTGAAGAGTCTGGGTGCTGGTTCCCTTGCTCTTACCTGCCTGTGGCCCTGCCTGCCGGGGGCTGCGTAACCAGGGCTCCCTTGAGCGTTGAAGGCCTGGGACTGGTCCGGCATCTGCCGACTGTCTCCTGCTTCCCTCACAGGACGACCAGACTCCTCTGCACTGTGCTGCACGCATCGGCCACACCAGCATGGTGAAACTCCTGCTGGAGGACGGCGCCAACCCCAACCTGGCCACGACAGCTGGGCACACGCCCCTGCACATCACGTCCAGAGAGGGGCACGTGGACACGGCACTGGCCCTGCTGGAGAAAGGGGCTTCACAGACCTGCATGACCAAGGTAGCCTGATGTGGCCTGTGCCGCTGAACGTGCGACCCAGCTGGGCCAAGGCTGGGCACAACGTTTCTCTCAGAGAAGGGGCAGCCCCCTCGTATGCTGCAGCCTCCCTTCTCGTGCGTGTGCCACTCCTTTTCTCATCTTCCCTGTGCACCCTGTGATGGGCTCCCTTTCTCCCCAGAAAGGATTTACCCCTCTGCACGTTGCAGCCAAGTACGGGAAGGTGGATGTGGCTGAGCTGCTGCTGGCACGTGATGCTCACCCCAATGCAGCAGGAAAGGTGAGTGCTGCTCCCGCGGTGGCCAGTGGCTGTGCGAGGAGTGGTGTGGGGACAGTCTGTCTCACTCATCTCTGCTTTCTCCCCCTCCTCAGAATGGCTTGACCCCACTGCATGTGGCCGTGCACCACAACAACCTGGAGATTGTCAAGCTGCTGCTTCCCAAGGGGAGTTCTCCACACAGCTCGGCCTGGGTAAGGCTGAACTGGGCGTTCCTGGGGGTGTGGGGATGTGCCGCGTGCCCAGAACGGTCCAACCTAGGGCCAGCTGTGCCGTGCCCTGCACCACCCGTCGATCCTGATGTGCCGTCTGGGCAGCCTCTGCTGCTGGAGCGTGTGCAAGGGACCGGTCATCCACCAGCAGCTCTCTGCGCGTGCTGCTCCTGCCTGCTTCCTCCCTTGCACCAGCCTGTGGGGCCGGCAGGGGTGGCAAGTGATTACCCTGTTCGGGCAGGACAGATTGTCCTGTGTCAGGGATCTGGAAAGGTAGTGGCTGTTGCTCGGGGATGCCGTTTCCATGGCAAGCCCTGCTGAGTAGCCCTGCTGTCTGACAGTTTGGGAAACTGCACGTGGACATTTGCATGCAGCTGGAAGCAGCAACAGATAAAATCCACCATCTCATGAGAGTCCCCACGCTCAGGCAGCGCATCTCCCTGAAGAGCAGTCCAGCAGCCTCAGTAGCTGCATTTGTAGAAGCTGCGTTCTCTGAGCAGGCAAATGCCCGCTGGTGCCGGCCCTCCCCGTATGGCACTCCCCCCTCCTCCCTGCACTGGCTGCCAGCAGACCTGCTGGGCAGGCATCAGAGGAGCAGCCGGTCTGCATGCCGATCCCCGTTGGTCTGCGTCACCGGCAGCCTGCGCGTCATCTCGGGCGGAGGGTGCCTGCCAGGCGCCGTGCTCCTGCAGTGTCGCAGCAAAGGCAGTGCTCAAGGCCCTGCGGTCTATGCCTGAGTACTGATCCTGTGTGTTGCCAACCTTGCTCCACACCTCAGCCAGGTATTTTCTAGCAGAGGTCTGTCTGCCCTGGCCTCTCATGGCTCCAAGGGGCCAAAAGCTGCTGTAGAAATTCATGTGAGCAGAAACCCCGGAACAGCTGATACCCGTCAGGACTGAAGCAGGTGATCTTTGAAATCCTTGCACTGACCTGGCTGGAAAAACAGGATTTTCCCTCAGCATCAGGGCTAGTTGCTGTCGGGGAGGCGGTTTGGGTGTAAGCCTGCCTTCCACTGTGGAGCATCGGCTCTGGTGSCGACTAGGAAGGGCAGACGTGGCCTGGAGAGGAAGGGTGGCACCTTCTGTCCCTGCTGGTCTACCCTGCGGGGGCTGAGCACTGTGCAATGGCTCCTCTCGTTGCAGAACGGGTACACCCCCCTGCACATTGCTGCCAGGCAGAACCAGATGGAGGTGGCCAGCAGCTTGCTGCAATATGGGGCTTCTGCAAATGCAGAGTCCGTGCAGGGAGTCACCCCCCTGCACCTGGCTTCCCAGGAGGGGCATGCGGACATGGTGGCACTGCTCTTCTCCAAACAAGCCAATGGCAACCTCGGCAACAAGGTAAGCCAGCCTGGCACTTCTCTGCCAGGGTGGAGGTGGACACCCTGGCAGGGGTTAGCAGACCCTGCTGCCTGCTGGGAGGCAGCCACAATGCTGGCATTACCGTTGTGCCTGTGACCTACTCTTTTCGCAGAGTGGCCTGACTCCTCTCCATCTCGTGGCCCAAGAGGGGCATGTGCCAGTTGCTGATGTTCTGGTGAAACATGGAGTCACAGTGGATGCAACAACCAGGGTAAATTAGAGGGTTGACCCTGACTGAGGCACAAACACATGGAGGAATCGTGTCTCAGGCTCCCTCCAAGAGCAGCCTTGCTCCTCTTTTTCTCTGTGCAAGTGCCTTCCCCTCTCTCAGGCATTCCTTCCCATCCTGACTGTGTCTCAGGGACTCGTTCCTCTTCCCCTCGGCTCCCTGGAGGGATGCTTCTTGTCTGCTCCCACAGCTCACCGCTGTACCCCTGGACACAATGTGGTGTTGGCTACAGCGTGCCCCCCACCCTGCCTTGGGCTCTGAGGCAGCACCAGCACACATGCCCTGTGGAGCTTGCCCATGGGAGCAGCATACCTAAGCCAGAATGGCAGAAAGAACTGATGAGGACAGGCTGACGCCCTGTCTTGTCTTGTCTTTCAGATGGGCTATACCCCACTGCATGTGGCCAGCCACTACGGGAACATCAAGCTGGTGAAGTTCTTGCTGCAGCACCAGGCTGACGTCAATGCCAAGACTAAGGTACAGAGACGGCCTGTGCTCCAAGGACCCTTCTGCCCTGGGCAGCAGCACCTGCAGGCTGATGGGGAAGGCTCAGCCCCCGCCCCCCGCCCCTTGCTCTGAGCCCTCCGGTCTCCATGGTTGAGTGCTGCTGTAGTCCAGCTGCAATCCTGGGCAACTCCTGGGTTCTGCAGAACCCTCTGCTCAGCCCAGCAAGGCAGGAGCAGCCCTTGTGCTCCAGGCATGAAGAATAGCTTGAGGTCTGGGAGCATTTCTGGGGCAGCAGACCGCTGGAGCTGACAGCAGCACCCTCTGTCCTCCTCCGCAGCTGGGCTACACCCCCCTGCACCAAGCCGCGCAGCAGGGCCACACAGACATCGTGACGTTGCTGCTGAAGCACGGTGCCTCTCCCAACGAGATCAGCACAGTGAGTACAGCACTTGGGCCCCCCGCTCGCCCTGGGGCAAGCTCAGATGCCCACCCGCCAGGGCCTCCCCGCGCGGCAGCTGACCCACGTCCTGTGTCCTTGCGCAGAACGGCACCACCCCTCTGGCCATCGCCAAGCGCCTTGGCTACATTTCTGTCACGGATGTGCTGAAGATTGTCACAGAGGAAACCAGCATCCTGGTGAGTCCCTGGAGGATGGGGCTGGCTGGGCCCAGAACCCTGCGGAGGAGGGCTGGGGCTGGAGGCAACCAGGCAGGCGTCTGCTGCCCTCAGCCAGGCAGCAAGCCCCAGACAGCCGCCGTGGGCTTGCTCCAGGGTCAGAGGCTGGCTGGACACAGCTGAGCCCCCGTTGGCAGCGTTGCCTAGCTAGCGTTGAGCGCCGGGTAGCTAGCGCAGGGCTGGGGATCCAAGCTGTGGGTGGCTGCACAGCAAAGCGCAGGCCTGCTCTGACTCCCCTCTGCCCTTGCAGCCGGTCAGTGAAAGGCATCGCATGAGCTTCCCGGAGACTGTAGACGAGATTCTGGATGTGTCAGAGGATGAAGGTGAGGGGTCGGCGCTGGGGTTGCACCGCCCCAGGGATCTGCTGGCTGGCCGGTGCGGCAGGCAGGAGCCCCGGGGACGGGCGCAGGTGTTTCTGCCGGGCAGGGTCGGGGAGCTGGATGGCCCCGCGGAGGTCTCGCGGGGAGGAAGGGGGGAGCCCATGGGACTCTCGGGTGGCACCTTCTGGCCAACGCACTTCCCTGCACTGTGCAAGAGAGATGTATGTGCCTGCACCTCTCCATGCCCCGGGGGCAAAGCCCTCACAGGGAGCCCCGGGCACGCAGAGCATCCTGCAGTGCCCTGCTCCCCCGGGCGCTACCGCTCCCAGCCCGTCTGCCGCTGGACACCTTGTGCTCCCTCCCACCGACACCTCACCTTTGCCTCTTCTTACTTTGCAGGCACTGCTCACGTCACTCTAATGGGTATGAAACGTGTGTCCCTACGGCCTGGCTCAATGGCCCATTTCACCCCACAGCCACTAACCATCTGCACGCCACATCCATCCGCTGAGCCTTGCTGATGAGCTGGTGCTCTGCGGCACAGGCCCTGCCATCCCGCCCTGCCCGTCTGTGTCTGTGCTGCTCGCTGTGGTGTGACTGCATGAATGGGACCGTCCTCTGGCGTCTCCCTGCCAGCCCTGGGCGCTGGCTCTGGCTCTGGCTCTGCCGAGCACTGGTGCCAGCCCATGACCGCCCTGTGCCATTCTGGCCGAGGATGGGGGGAAGACTTCTGCCCATGAACCGGAGCGCTGGGAGGGTCCCCATGCTGCCCTGGTCCCCTGCCCCTCACCCTGGGGCTAGCTCCTTGCTTTGGGAGGAGCTGGACCCTTTCCCATAGGGCATTAGCAAAAGCCGAGCCTTGGTCGATTCCGCAGCAAGCGTTAACTGGGCCAGCGGGTAGTGTGGGACCGGGGCCGTGTCTCCAGGGAGGGGCGTGCCGATGCACTCAGCAGTGTTACAGCATCCTTCCTGCGGCACCAGCCCTGTCCTCACTGTTGTCCCCAGCACCAACCATGGAGTGTCCCCAGTGGGCCCTGCTCTGTGCTTGGGTGCTGCAGGAAAGGGGCTGTCTGGCTGCCCAGGCTCCTAACAGCTATCGCAGCTCCTGCCGCACTAACCTGCACCGTGGGCCTTGCCGTGGCCAGCACAGAGCCCAGCTAGCCGAGGGCGAAGCAGGCCTGCGGCTGCTGAGATCCAAGTGCTTGGTGAGGCCAGCAGCGGGAGCAGAGAAGGGTCCTGCTGGCTCAAGCCCGGAGGGAGGGCACCTGTGCTCCCTGTGCTTCCGCCCCGCTGTGTGCTGAGCCAGCCCTTGGTTTCAGAGGAGGAGCTGATCGCACCCACGCCCAAGACACTCGATGCCGGGGACCAGGAGGGCAAGAGGGAGGTGCTGGAGTTTGTGACCGAGACGACACTGGAACAAATGTAAGAGGCCCTGGATGGCAGGGAGGGAGCAGCTGCAGGGCAGGGGGCTTGCCGGGTGCTGGGGGCAGGAAGGGAAAATGCTGGGCAGCAGATAGCGTGCTGAGCATCCTGGGATCGCAAGCACAGCTGGTGCTGGGCAGCCCCAGGACCTGGGGTCGCTGCTGAGTCCCCCTGTGCCCTGCAGCCCTGGCGTTCCTTGGAGTTAGGCCAGGGGTGCTCAGGGGCCTGAGGGTCCGTTGCTGCAGTGACCACCATGTCCTCTCCTGCACAGAGAGGAGTCTCCAGCCATCCTGCAGATCCCCTGCGTCCCCCCCGAAACTGTGGTGACCAGAGCAGAGGAGCCCGAGCAGGTAGGACCTATCGAGGCAGAAGCCAAGCAAGTCAGCGTGCTGCCTGCACCCCCCGTTTCCCCGCAGGAGGTGAGCACAAGGCGCAGGGCTGTCACGGCCCCCGGCGCCGGGGCGTTCCTGGCACGCGGCTGCCCGCAGCGCGGCGAGCGAGCTGGGCACAGCCCGCAGCGTGGGGCGAGAGCGGGGCCTGCCGCGTGATGGGGGCTGCCGGGGGGGGCGTCCCTGCGTGGCGGCGTGGGAAGGGCAGGTGGGGTCAGGGCCCCCAGGCAGGAGCCGCATCTAGCGGGGCTGCCCGTCTCCCGCAGCCCTCCAAGGAGTTCGATGAGGACTCGCTGATCCCCAGCAGCCCTGCCACGGAGACCTCGGACAACATCAGCCCGGTGGCCAGTCCCGTGCACACAGGGTGAGCGCCCGGCCCCTGCGGCCGGCACGCGCCCGGCAGCCGCGGGCCCGGCTGGAGCGCGCCCGCCTGCCGCGTCTCTGCCCCCCAGGTTCCTGGTGAGCTTCATGGTGGACGCCCGCGGCGGCTCCATGCGGGGCAGCCGGCACAACGGGCTGCGCGTGGTCATCCCGCCCCGCGCCTGCGCCGCCCCGACTCGCATCACCTGCCGCCTGGTGAAGCCCCAGAAGCTGCCGGCTCCCCCGCCGCTGGCCGAGGAGGAGGGCCTGGCCAGCCGGATCATCGCCCTGGGACCTGCCGGCGCCCAGTTTCTGAGGTGAGCGCCGGGCGCTGGCGCGGCGGCCGGGGCTCTGCCGGCGCTGGGGACGCACCGTGGCTCCCCAGAGGCTCTGCCGGCTGGCGGCAGGACCTGTGCCAGTTGATGCCCGCGGAAGGTCCGGTGCGGGAATGTCCCCGCCACGTCCTGTGGCAGGGGCTGGCCGGCAAGATGCACCCCAGGCCGGGGCAGCGTGCTCCCGGGCGGGTTGTTGCAGGGTAGCAGGGCGGTGGCTGTGCCACCGTGGGAAAAGACCTTACAAGCAGGGTCCCGCCGGCGCAGAGCAGCCCCACGTCCCGGGAGGGGTGTGCGGGGTCCTGCCCTCCTCCTCCGGAGGCCACTGGGAGCGGGTGAAGGGCTCTGGCGGGTGTTGGCGGGGGGCCGCTCGCCAGCGGGGCGTCCGGGTGGGCAGGGCGCGGGTGCGAGCGCCCTCCCTCTGCCGCCTGCAGCCCCGTGATCGTGGAGATCCCGCACTTCGCCTCGTACGGGCGCGGGGACCGCGAGCTGGTGGTGCTGCGCAGCGAGAACGGCTCCGTCTGGAAGGAGCACCGCAGCCGCTGCGAGGAGAGCTGCCTGGACGACCTGCTCAACGGCATGGACGAAGGTGAGCGTGCCAGGCCGGCGGGGACGCGGCGTCGGCGGGGCTCGGCGTCGGGGCGGCCCGAGTCCCGCGAGGGGGCTGCAGCGGGGCCGGGCCGGGCCGGGCCCCCAGCGCGAGGCGGCGGGGTTGGTGCTGAGCGCGGCACGGCAGGGTCAGTGCGGTTCAGAGGATCCGGTGCTGCCTTTGCAGAGCTGGACAGCCAAGAGGAGCTGCAGAAGAAGAGGATCTGCCGCATCGTCACCACAGACTTCCCTCTCTACTTCGTGGTCATGTCCCGGATTTGTCAGGACTGCGACCTGATCGGCCCTGAGGGAGGGTGTTTGAAGAGCACGCTGGTGCCCATGGTGCAGGCCACCTTCCCGGGGACCGCTGTCACCAAGAGGGTGAAGCTGGCCCTGCAGGTGAGCCCCGGGGGCTCCAGCAAGCCCGCTCGGGAGCCGGGCTGCGCTCCTGCGGGGGCCCGGGGCTGCCCAGCGGATGGGCCCAGCCCCGACACCCACCCACGCTGCCCACAGGCACAGCCTGTGCCCGACGAGCTGGTGACCAAGCTGCTGGGGAACCAGGCGACCTTCAGCCCCATCGTCACAGTGGAGCCACGCCGGAGGAAATTCCACCGCCCCATCGGCCTCCGCATCCCACTGCCGCCCTCCTGGAAGGACAGCCCCCGGGACAGCGGCGAGGGCGATACCACCAGCCTGCGTCTGCTCTGCAGCGTCATCGGTGAGGCTGCCCAGCCCTGCCATGCAGGGAAAGTGTTCTCCGGTGGGGACGGGCTGGGTGGCCTCCGTGGGATGCAGCTCCCGGGAACTAAGGACAGATCACAGCAGCGAAGTGGAGAGCGCAAGTGTCAGGGGAACGCAGGGCTCAGGCTTAAGGAGAGGCAGCTTGCTCACCCTTGTTTTCTGCTGCAGGAGGGACAGCCCAGGCTCAGTGGGAAGACATAACAGGCACCACGAAGCTGGTCTATGCCAACGAGTGCGCTAACTTTACCACCAACGTGTCTGCCAGGTGAGCCACGGGTGGGCAGGTGGCGAACAGGGGGCATCTGCTGACTTTGGGCCATCCTGGGGTGCAGCCTCTGTGCTCACAGTCTCCTTGGTGCTGCCGCATTCCCATGTGCAGGGCAGTTGAATGCAAGCCTTGAGACCTGCCCCATGCTACCTCTGTATGCATCAGGAAACGTGTGACAACTGGGCGTGCAGAGGGGAGCGGGCACCCTCTGTGCCTGGGTGATGCCTTCCTTGGGTTGTGCTGCTCCTGTGCCCAGGGCTGTTGGGGACACCCTGTGCAGTGCCGTTTGTTACCAGGCTGGGGGTCGGGTCAGCTCTCTTGGTGCCGCGGACCCAGCAGTCCCCGCAGTCCCTCTGACCCAGCCCTCCTGCAGGTTCTGGCTGGCAGACTGCCCGCGCACAGCTGAGGCCGTGCACTTCGCCACCACGCTGTACAAGGAGCTGACAGCTGTGCCCTACATGGCCAAATTTGTGGTGTTCGCCAAGATGAACGATGTGCGGGAAGGCCGGCTGCGCTGCTACTGCATGACCGACGACAAGGTCGACAAGACTTTGGAGCAGCACGAGAACTTCACAGAGGTGGCCCGCAGCCGGGACATTGAGGTATGTCCCCAGCGGCGTGCTTGGGGGGCGGCAGGGTGAGGACTGCCCTGTGCGGGGAGACCGATGCCTGTGGAGGGCCTGGCCCTGATCCAGGGAGGAGAGCCAGGAGCTACCTGTCCCTGTCCAGGGGATGGGGAAGCAGCGCTGGCTGTGGAGGGGCTGAGCCTGTTTTCTGCTCCCCTGCCAGGTGGTGGAGGGAATGCCTCTACGCGTTGAGCTTTTGGGCAACCTGGTGCCTGTGAAGAAGGCTGCACAGCCACGCACCTTCCTCTTCCAGTCCTTCCGGGAGAACCGTCTTGCCATCCCTATCAAGGTAATGGCAGGGCCCGGGGCTGAGCTGCAGAGCGGTCCCCGCTCCTGCCCTGCATGGGCCCAGCTAACCTGGCTCTCGCTGTGCAGGTGCGGGACAGCAGCCGGGAAGCCAGCGGCTGCCTGTCATTCCTGCGCAAGGCCATGAAGTATGAGGACCTGCACCATGTTCTTTGCCACCTGCACATCAATGTACCGCCCTGCACCAAGGTCAGTGCCGTGTCTCAGGCAATTCTGGGACGAGGCAGAGGGGGCCTTTCCCTCCTTCCGGCACAGGGAACGGCACTTGCTGGTTGACTTTCCTTCCCCAGCTGCTCCAAGGGGCCACACTGTACTCTTCCAGGGCTTTGGGAGAAGTGGTGGTGTCAGGGCAGAGCTGCTGCCCTGTCTCTGCAGGCTGGTAACCCCTTGGTCTGTCACCTTGCACAGGGAAGTGGCAGTGAGGAGCGGAGGAGGACGCTGACGCCGTTGACTCTGCGGGAGAGATACAGCATCCTCAGCGAGAGCAGCCTCGGTACGCAGCCTGCGGGCCTGTCCAAGCCCTCCCGTCACCTGCACCCAGGGGTAGGGATGCCCAGGCCAGGTGAAAAGGCTGACCCTGTCATACTCGCACTCAGGGCAGGTTCCCTTTCCCTAGTGGTTTCCTGGGCCCTGCCCTGTGGTGTCCTGAAAGGCCAGCGCAATGCCTGCAGGTCTGCGCAGAGCCCTGCAGCTGGCAACGCTTTTACCTCCCCACCCTGGTGCAGGGCCCTGCGTAGGTGAAGCTGTGACCTCCCTCTTCTCCTCCAGGCTCTCTGAGCAGCACAGACAGAGCAGACCAGAAGATAGTTGATATAGCGGAACAGCTGGGCCTCAGCTGGGCAGGTGAGTCGACACCATGCAGACTCAGGTGATGCACGAGGCTCCTCTGAAACCTGGCACTTAAGGTGGCTGGAAACATGCTGGGAAGAGTTTGCTTTGTGCTGTCCAGGGGAGTCCTGCTGAGAGCTGGTCCCTGGTGCAGCTTGTATGCATGCAGTCTGCACTAGCTCCTCTGACAGGCTGGCTGTGCGGGTCCCAGCACTTCTGCTAACCCGTGAACATACCTTGGCACTGAAATGAGCCTACCTGGAGCTGTGCATGCAATGCAAAGCATGCACACAGATGCCAGGTTGGGGTTTTGCTCTGAGTGGTAAGCCTTGCTGCTGTTCCAGAGCTGAGGTGTAAGTGGTGAGCACCAGCAACACGGGCCCAGCACTCTCACTGCAGCCGCGCACCCAACAGCAGCATTCRTGCTTCTCCTCAGCCTGAGACACTGCTGAGCTGGCTGCAGCCAGCCTAGGCAGAGGGACTTCAACCTCTGCCCTCTTCCAGCTCCTGCTCCTGCGTGTTCTGCTGTGTTTGGCTGTATGAGGGGACTGTGCTGGGTCTGGCTGAGCCCCTCATGACATCCTTAGCCTTTTCAGCTCATGAGCTGGCGGCTGGTGCCTGCGTGTGATGCTTAGATGTGGTGTCTCCCCCAGAGCTGGCACGTGAACTGCAGTTTGGGGTGGATGACATCAACAGGATACGTGTAGAGAACCCCAACTCCCTGCTGGAGCAGAGCATGGCCTTGCTCAACCTCTGGGTCAGCCGCGAGGGCAAGGACGCCAAGAGTGAGTACCTGCTGCGTGCCACCAGCGGCAGCTTGGCGGTGGCCCTGCGAGGTGGCCAGCCCTTGCCGCTGGGGTCTGCTCAGGGCCACAGCTCTGGCCCAGCAGCGCTGACCCCTCCCTGATCTCTGGGAGCAGCTGGGGTAGCTTTGCGCCCTCTGCGCAGAGCTGGGGCAGGTCCCCCGAGCCGGGCTCTCTCGGATGCAGGGGCAGGGCCTCCCAGCACCGGTGCGCACACCCGCGGGTGTTACGCCTGCGGGCACGGCCGTGCTGGCTGCGCACAGCAGCTGCATAGCACACCCGTGTATGCCCGCTCGGGGGTCCCCGGCTGGATTTACCCAGCCATTTTACGCCCACCTGGCTGCCTTGAGGGCGGCGGGGGTACAGCTGTGTCCCCAGCCGTCGGCCTGCCCTGCCGCTTGATGACACTGATGTCTCCCTGCAGTCGAGAGCCTGTACACAATGCTGTGGAATATCAACCGCGGGGATATCGTCGTCATGCTGGAGGGCTCTGGCCGGCAGAGCCGCAGCCTGAAGGGCGGCTGGCGCTACACGGACAGAGACTACTCCCTCTCGTCATCCCAGATGAATGGTGAGTCCCGAGCACCGCCGGGGCAGCGGGGAGAGCCCCTGGGGAGCGGAGCAGAGCAGAGGCAGGCTCGGAGCTGACCTCTTGCCTGGCCAGAGCCGGCCGGCTGCAGGCGAGGCAGTCAGCGGTGCGAGGCGGGTGCTGGACCCGGCACCCCCCAGCAGTGCAGGCAGGCAGAGGCAGCTGCTGCACTGAGGCCTTTGCTGTGGAAAACGCTGGCCAGCCTTCAGGCAGAAATCTGCCTTCCCCGGAGCTCTCTGGGCGGGACGGACACCTAGCGCTTCCTCATCCTGACGCGCCAGGGAGGAGGGATGCCCCGGCCCCCTGGGCTGAGCCGTGGCCCGGGAGCTCGCAGAGGCCCCGGCGTCTGGCTGCGGCTGCGTGCCTGGTCCCAGGCGAGACGTGCTGGGCGCGGGGTGGCTGCGTTCAGCTGCAGCGTGTCCCCAGGGAGCAGGGATGGGGCTGTGTGCCGCTGCGGCCCCACCTCATGCCGCTCCTGCTGATCGCTCTCTCCCCTTCTTCTGTGCTCTCTCAAACATGCCACCCAGCGCCATCAGGTGTGGGCACTTCTGTGGGTCACTTCTTGTCACCTCTCTCCTCTGAGCTCATCCTGGCCTCTCCTTCTCTCATCCTCCTCCACTGCCTGTCTCCACTGTCTCCACCTCAGCTGAGCCCTCTGGGAGCCACGTCCAGCGACCGCATGTCACCAGGGACTGCCCCCGCGCATGGCTGCGTGGCCCCCGCAGGCAGCCCCCCCAGGCGACCTCCTCCTCTCTCCTGCACTGCCTCGCGCACCTCCCCGGGTGGCCCTGCACGGCTTGCTCCTGCCCAGGGAGAGGGCACCCTTACTGCGCTGCGGGCTCCCAGTTACCCCGTTGGCTGCTGCTGGCAATTCCTGGCTGCCTGGGGAGCAGGACAAGTTCTCTGGGGGTGAAAAAGGGGCCAGTGGCTCAGAGCTGAAAAGAGGCTGAGCAAAGCCATCTGCTTGGGTGGGAGTGCCTGGCCCAGCTGCAGGCCATGTCAGTGCACCTAGGCTGTCTGCTCCGCCACGGATGAGGACCTGGCAGCCGCTGGTAGCCCCAGAGATGCAGACAGGTTTATAGGGCCCCGGCTACATCCTGCAGAGCCCCAGGGCTGCGCGGCATGAGCCAGGGCCCCTGAGCAGCGCCGTCTGTCCCTGCTCCCGGTGCTGCCTCCAGCCTGCTCCTCTGCGCCGTGCGGAAGGGTTAGCTTCACAAGCTGGTGCCCGCAGGGCATGGCAACGTGAGCTCCAGGCAGACCTTCCGCCAGCCGGATGGGGCTGCGGGCAGCATGCGGGAGCCGAGGCCGCAAGGTAACCAAGGGGCCTCTGCCCTGCGGTGCGGACGGGGCACTCATGCAGCCCCCAGCCGCTGCCCTCAGCACCCCGGGGCCTGCCCAGCTCAGAGCCAGCACTCGAAGGGCAGCACTGTGGGGCTTGCAGGGGCAAGAGGGACCATGCAAAGGCTGCCACTGCTGCGAGCCACCCCTGCTCAGCCTAGCAGATGGGGTCCAGTGTGGCCAGGAAAATGCTGTCCCCAGGGCAGGCACCCTCCCTGAGGCTGCTCCCCTTCTCCCAGCTGCGCTTGTGTGTGTGTGTGTGAGACGGCTGCTGGAGATATTGCCTCTATCTGCCCATGTAGGTTATGCTTCGCTGCAGGACGAGCTGCTGTCCCCTGCCTCCCTGCATTACACACTGCCGTCCCCGCTGCGTGCCGACCAGTACTGGAATGAGGTGGCCATCATGGATGCCATCCCCATGGCTGCCACTGAGCAGGACGCCCTGATGGAGATGTCTGACATGCAGGTGTGGTCCTCGGGGCTCACCCCTTCACTGGTGACTGCTGAGGACTCCTCTCTGGAGTGCAGCAAGGCCGAGGACTCGGATGCCACAAGCGAAGGCCGATTCCCGGGTCAGCTCCTGGCAGACGCGCATGGCCCAGACCACCTGGGCTCTATGGACCTGGTTGAGGATGACACAGTGGACTCAGATGCCATGAATGGCCTGATTGACCTGCTAGAGCAGGAGGAGGGTCAGAGGCCAGAGGGGAAGATGCCAGCCAGTGATCACCAGCTGCGGATGGCCGGGGAGCAGGACCCAGAGAGTGAAGTCTCTTTTGTTTCAGTTCAGCAGAAGGCGCAAGCCAGGATCACGGCATCACCTACTGTGAGCCACGTGGCTGAGAAGAGTGCGGACAGGTACCGTGGCCTGGGGCACCAGGGAGGCTGTGGGAGGGGAGGGCAGGGGAGGGAAGGGGAGCGGAGCTGCATCACCAGCTATTGCCCTGTGCTGGGCCAGCTGCAGGCGTCTCCCAGCCCCGCTCGCTCCTGTGCCGGTCTCTATGTCTGGAGCCCCAGCACCTCCGGGCAGACAGCAGCAGCTCGGGCTGAGCCCCTGGCACCTCTTGGAGATGCTCTGTGGGGCTCCTTGCAGGGTGCCCGGGAGGGACCCCGTGCAGACAGCCAGGCCCTGCGTGTAGGTCATGCTTGCTAGAGCCAGCTCAGCCTGGGCCGCTTCCTGCCATGCTCTCGGTGGCACCAATCCTGCTGAGGTCCCCAGCAGAGCCCGGTGGTGCAGGCTGCTGCCTCAGACCCCCTTGCAGACCGGGGTGCAGAGCCCAGAGACGGTTGGGCCGCGAGGCCATGGGACAGGCAGGGAGCATGGGGAGAGGAGGCGTGCGCCTTTTGCGCACCGGCATCTCGCGCTGCCCTGGGCCCTGGTGGCAGCGGGAGCCAGCGAGCCTTGAGCCGGGGGCGCAGGGGACGCAGGTGCGTTTGCGAGAGGCAGGCTGGTGCTCCACGGCGCAGCAGCTCTGCGGCGAAGCTGACTGCCTCTCTCTCTCTGTCTCTCTCTCCCTGTCCCTGTCCCTCTCCGGTGCCCAGGCTGAGGGACTGGAATGCAGAAGGCTCCTTTGTCTCCTGCCTACAGGACCTGGCAGCGGGCTCCTGGCAGGAGGGGGTCCCCCGAAGGCTGCGCCTGACGCACGCTACGGCCCCCGGGGTGCAGGGCCAGGAGCAAGAGCAGGTCCTGGCGCCAGCCGTGGAGCCGATGCGGACCAGCTCCGCAGAGGACAGCGACTGGCAGCCCCGGCACTCCGCGGGCCAGGCCTTCGGCCGCTGGCAGGAGACAGACAGCAGCTTCTTTGTGCAGATGAGGGTAAGAGCAAGGAGACCGGGACCACGGGAGGTGGAAACCCCACGGGCAGCTCGTTCCCGGGCCTGCCGCAGGGCCGGCTGGGCTGACCCGGGCTGCAAGAGGTGGAAGCGTCCTGGCGAGCTGCCTGCCCGCTGCCTCCGTGGGGCCCCTCTGCCTGGGGCTGGCCCAGAATAGCCCGGGTTGCGCTCTGCCTGCGAGTGCCTGCTCTCCATTTATAACCCAGCCGGTCACCCTGCTCGCTTCCCGATAGAGTATCTCCCTCGGCCCCCGTCCAAGAGCCTGCCAGCACCGGGCACAGAGCGCCCAGAAATAGAGCTGGCCTCGGGGCCAAGCTGAGTGGCGGGCGTCCTGCCGCAGCCCGGCGTGCCGGGGGCGCAGGGCGAGGGCAGGGGTGTCCCGGGCCGGGGCGCGCACCGGCGGCTCGGCGCCCGGGGGTTGCAGGGGGAGCAGCGGCTCGGCTCGGCTCGGCAGGGCCCATCTGCAGCGTCACTCGCAATGCCCGCGACCCCCCGAGCCCCCAGAGCTCCCTGCCGAGGGCTGTGCTTGCCCTGGGACCGAGGGCTGCGTGCTGGCGGACGGGGAGGGGGACTGGGGACAGGGCTGTCCCCGCCGGAGGGACCTGCCCGGAGAAGGGTGCTGCTGTCCCTGCCCTGGCTCTGAGCGCTTGGGCAGAAGCGAGCGCAAAGGACACCCCAGCCGCCTCCTCCCGCCCACGGCCAGCTGATCCGCAGCAGCTCGAGTTACGAGTTACGCCGCAGCCAGCGCGGGGCCACCCCGCCGGGGCTGCTCCCGCGCCGCGGGGCTCCGCGGGCGCCGGGGCCGGGGTCTGAGCGGCGGGGCGGGATGTGGGCTTTCCTGGCGCAGCTGCTGATCGCCCTGGTGCTGCTGGCCTTCTTCCTGGTCAGCTGCCAGAACGTCCTGCACATCGCCAGGGGCTCCCTGGGCTTCCTGCTCAAGCACGCCCACCGCGAGCTGGACAGGGAGCTGGGGGAGAGCCGGGGGCTGGCGGACGACGAGGAGTCGCCCTCCACCAGGGTCGTCCGCCGGCGCGTCCTCGTGAAGGTAACGGGCAGGGGGCCGAAAGCCCAGCCCGGGGCTGGTGTGGACAGGAGAGCAGTGAGGGACCGGGGCCCTGCGGGAGACAGAGGCCGTGGGTGCGTGTCAGCGTGTCGTCCTGCAGCAAAGGGGCGTCCCTCGTCCCCCTGAGACACCCCGCTGTCCCTCCTCTTGCTGCAGGGGAATGAAGTCCTCACTCTCCCTGGGGAGCAGGTGACAGAGGAGCAGTTCACGGACGATCAAGGCAATATCGTCACCAAGAAGGTGAGTGGCCGGGGCACGGTGCCGGTGGCGGGCGCACTGCAGGGCTCTGCTCCCGCCCGTCTGCCGGCCGCCCGCTCCCGCGGCAGCCGGGGCCCCGCAGGGCTCCCGCTCCCTGCCGCTGCCGGTGGCGGGCGCGGCGCTGCTCCGGCCGGACGCCGCGTGCGGGGCGCGGGTGCGGGCGCTGGCGGTGACGCCCACGGCCTGGTCTCCGCAGGTCATCCGGAAGGTGGTGAGGCAGCTGGGCCCCGGGGACGCGGGCAGCAGGCGGGAGCACGAGGAGCTGCTGCTGGAGGGGTCGCTGCAGGAGCCCCGCGAGCTGGAGGCCGAGGCCGATCACTTCATGGACTACGCCAGCCTGCACCGGGACGGTCTGGGGGCCAAGGTACGGCGTGGCTTGTAGCCCGGCCCCAGGGGCGCTGGCCCCGGGACAGCACCGCCTCCGCGGGGCGGCAGGGCTCCGCCACCCTCCGCCACCCTCCTGTCCTGCTCTCCTCTCCTGCCGCCCCCGGCGGCTGCTGGGCAGCTCTTGCCCACCGCGCCATAGTCTTCTTGCTCGGTGTCTTCTGCCATCTGACTCTGCCTTTCCCTCTCCTGTCCTCTTCTGTCTCTGTCTGTCTGTCCGTCCACCGGGGTGGTGTCCTGCCTCCTGCCCCTGCGGCTTCCTCAGGAGGAGGTGCGAGTCCATGTCCCGAAATTGGAGGTCTCCGGGGGCAGGATGGGGGCTCAGATAGTGAAATGCGCCAGCCTGAAAAGGGGAAAGCAGTGACCCCCTCAAATGGCCTCTTTTGAGGTAACCCCACCTTCGGTCTTCCTTCCGCCCAGCTCCCCGCGCTGCCTCGTGCATGCAGCTGCTGGACGCGTGCCTCGTCCCAGGGGAGTGCCAGCAAGGCTGTGCCCGGCTCCCGGCCTGCCAGGGGGTTGCTGTGCTGCAGCCAAGAGCTGAAAGCAGGCAGCTTTGGGGCCCAGCTGCTGGCCTGTGCCTGGGCCCAGGGCCTGGGTGAGGTGCAGGGGCCTGTGCCCCCCCTCTGCAGTGGTCCTCAGCCAGCTCCTGGTGCTGCATCCACGTTCGCACTCAGCTCTCCACTGCAGCACAGTGCTGGGGCGGCTGCTGTGGCCACAGCAGCCCGGGTCCTTGGAGTCATCGCTCCAGTGCAGTCCCACGTCTGCAGTGACGGGGCCATGGGATTGTTGCTCCTGGTCGCAGCCGGCTGCGGCAGAGGGAGGATCTTTGTCCAAAACAGCTCTAGGGAGTGCGTAGCGCTTGCAAGGGGGCAGTTCCAGTTCTTGGCCAGTTTCTTCTCCCCCTGCCCCGTGTCTGGCCTAGAGCAGGACCTGGTGCTGCTGTTACTGTTGTGGGGTTGACAGTTCCCCCACGACTGTCCCCTCCAGGACAGCCCCAGGACTGCCCCAGTCCAGAGCAGAGCTGTCCCCTCCATCCACCAGCACCAGCCGTGCCGCAGAGGAGTGGCGCCCCGGAGCCTGCACCCCCGGAGCCTGCACCCCTGCCTCTCCGTCCCCTGGGGCGTAGCCCAGTACTGGCACAGGAGCGAGGCAGATGCGGGTGTCGTGGCTCTGCTGGGCCGGCCTGGCCTGCTGCCTCTGCTTGCAGAGCTCCTGATGGGAGATGAGAGCAGCTCCTGCTGCCAGCCTTCCCTGCGAGGCGGCACGAGAGGGCGGCAACGAGGTTTGCTCAGGCTCATGCAGCTGGGAGAGAGCGGCAGGCGGCAGCGGGATGCTGCTGCTGGATGTGAGGGGAGCAGGAGTGGTGAGGTGCAGGGACATGATGATTCAGAGATGAGGGCAGGGAACCTGTCCTTGGCGCAGGGCATTTCTCCCGTTGCTCCCCAGGGTGGGCACTGGAGCATGCCTTGAGCCTTGCGCCTTTCCTGCTTCCCTCGCCTCCCCTCTTTGGTGGAAGCGGGCCAGGCCCAAGGCATGGTGCTTGGCATGGCATACTCGGACCCAGCTGCCCTGTTGTCCTCTGCATACGCACTGCTGGGCCGAGCAGCACAGCATTTGTAGGAGGGTGCTGCAGGTGCGCCTGCGCCAGCAAGGAGACTGCCAGGGAAAGGCAACCGCTGCTCTGGCCTCTGCTGCACACGCGTGTCTGTCTTTGTCTGCCCTCTCTCTCTCTCTCACACTCCCTCCTCTCTCCCCACTGTGTTAGTGGGATCTCTGTGGGTGCATCGCTGTCAAGAGGCGTGTGCCTCTGTCCGCGCCTGTTGCATGACCCGCGCTGCAGGCAGTGCCTGGGGCTGCCTCCCCATGCAGCAGTGCTGCTGCTCTGCAGCGTGTGGAAGTGGCCCCGTGGCCGCAGGCAGAACGCGCAGGTCTTCCCTGCTGCTGTGAGGGAAAGGTGCAGTCCGTTGCCCCAGGCAAGGCTCGGGGCTCCGGGCTGGCCTCGGAAGGCAGGTGTCTGTCCTGGAGCCTGCAGCTGCCCACCCGGCTCCTTCCCGGTGCCACACTGCCTGTTGTGCAGCCCAACCCGGGAATGAGCCGGGAGCTGCGAAAGGCGCTGAGTCCTGCCCAGCACCAGCAGGAACTGGGGACTCCTGCTGCGGGGATGGACGGTACCTCCTGTCCTGCAGCACCTTCTCTACCTGCATGCCCTGAGGCTCTGCTTACACGGCCAGCCCTCAAAGCCCGTTCTCTGCTTGAGCTGCTTGCCACGGGGTGCTCACAGGAGAGGTGCACCCCTGTGCGGGACCGTCCCTCCCCACTGCCCCGGCCCGTGGTGGCTGATGCATGCAAACTCACCCATGGGCAGCCCCTGCAAGCTGCAGGGGAGCTCCCTGCAGAGGGACAGCGCTGCCGATAGCACCCAGGACAGCGCTGCCGATACCACCCACCCCAGTGCTGCTGATACCACCCACCCCAGTGCTGCCGATACCACCCACCCCAGTGCTGCCGATACCACCCACCCCAGTGCTGCCGATACCACCCACCCCAGTGCTGCTGATACCACCCACCCCAGTGCTGCCGGTACCACCCACCCCAGTGCTGCCGGTACCACCCACCCCAGTGCTGCTGATACCACCCACCCCAGTGCTGCCGGTACCACCCACCCCAGTGCTGCTGATACCACCCACCCCAGTGCTGCCGGTACCACCCACCCCAGTGCTGCTAGTTCAGGCAGGGCGCTCAGCTGGGCTCTGGTGCTGCCTCTGGTGCCCCTACAACTTGCCGTGTGCTGGCTGGCAGGACGGCTGCATGTGGGGCCAGCACGGGGTGCAGAAGGAGCTGGGGCTGCTGCGTGCCAGCTGCCCCCTTCCTTTTTCCCTGCTGTGCCACCGCGAGCCACTGGTAACCCCGTCTCTCTCTCTGTCTCTCCAGGATCTCACCTCAACACCAAACCACTAAACGCCACACATGTTCTGACACATACCTGAGAAGAGGAGAGAGGAAAGCAGAGAGTGGAGGGGAGCAGGGCTGGCTGTACATGTTTCTATAGGCTAATGGCATGATTTCTGTATGAGACATACTTACCGTCCTATTCGCATGACTGACTGACTGCAGACGCATGAGCTACAGTACTTAATACTGACGGAGGGGCCTCCGTCCCCGACCCGTTGCCACCAGGAGCCCAGAGACGGTTGCACGTGTTAGGGGCACCATCCTCTTGGCTGCGCTGGGAGGCAAAAGCTGGGCTGGCAGCAAACGCGAGGGAAGGCGCATCCACCCTCGTGCGCTCGCGCGTGTGTGTGCATCCCCACGCCCGTGCCCCGCCGCGAGAGGGAGGCTGGGGCAGCATGGCACCACCGTCCGGGCGAGGAGAGGGGCTCAGGCCCCGTCGCCGTGCTGCCGCTGCGGGGCTCCCGTCTCATGCCCAGCACGCGCTGGAGTATGGGGAGGGCAGCAGTGGCCAGGAGCAGGGGACAGGCGGGCTGCAAGGAGCACAGCCGCCCTTGGCAGAGCGGCCGGGCAGGGCTGCCCCTCCTCTCCTCAGCACGTGCAGCGTCTCCCGCCAGGGCAGGGCTCTGGCCGGAGCACTGGGCTCGTTGCTTGTGTTGAAAGTGCAAACTGTACAGCAATCAGCCTTGTGTATATGAACCAATAAATACTATGCAAACCCCTAGGGACACTCTAGCAGTATGTACAAAGCACTAACAGCTCTGCTCCCAAATACCTCTTCAGGCTGCAGGATGGGCCAAGCCCTTGGAGAAGGGGAGCAGCTCTGGCGACTGGCGCTGGGAGGCTTTAGGAGTGGAGGACAGCAGACTGCTCCTGCCCTGTGCCCCTCTCCGGTCAGCTCCTGGCCTGGAGAGGGGGGCCTGAGGGAGCAGTCCCACGGGCCTGGCTGCGGTGCAAGCCCCGGGTTGCGCTGGCTCCAGCTGGGGTGAAGCTGGTAGCCTGCATGGAGGTGCTTGGGGCCCAGGGAGGATGGGTAGTGACAGAGCAGGGGATGCTTGTGCCGCACGTCGGGCTGTGCCTGGCTCTACTCAGCACAATATCTGCTCAGGAGAGGAGCCCGGAGCTGGCAGGAGCCAGCAGACCTGCACCACGCACCCGCACAAGGGCTCTGCAGGGTCCCCTGGCCTCCCGCGAGGGCACAAACAAGCACAGCCCCGACCCCCGCCAATGCTGACCCTCCTGGGACCAACCTGGGCGTGTGAAAGGCCCCGCTGCGGCAGCCTGGACCAAGCGGTCACCCCGAGAGCCAGAGCCAGCCGTACCGGGCAGCGCTGCCCGCGTGGCTGAGATGCACCGCGGGCTGAAGCTGCTGCAGTACTGGACCCCGGGAGATCAGGGAGGAGCAGCAGGTCCCACGTCCCCCGGCCGTCCTTTGCCTCACCCAAGGTGGGACCGGGGTTTGCGGTGCAGGGCTGCGGGGTGCCGGCTCTCCCCAGGGCTGCGGGCACTGCCTGCGGCCGCGCGCAGGACAAGCCCGTGCGAGGGGCCCCGCGTGGCGGTGGGTGTCCGTCTGCCAGGGAGCCCCAGCTCCCCTGCAGCCCGGGGAGGAGGCCCAGCGCAGCGAAGCAAAGAGCCAGCTTAGTCTCAGAGAGCAAAGCGTTTCCCCCCCCCGCCCCAGGTTGAGCCATGTAGGGCACAGACTCTCCATCCATCACCCTTGCTGCGTACAATAACCTCCCCAGACCCACCGCTGCAGCTGCCTCCGATAGCACCGCCGTAGACTTGCGCGTGGGTCCTTGCTTTGGCCTCGTATACTCCTTAGGGAATGTGCTGTGCTGCAACCGTGCCGGGCACCTGCAGTGGCATTGCTTTGCGCTCGGATTGCTAGTAGGGCTGGTAGAGGGAGGCTGCATCCAACATGAGCCTAGGGAATACTGCAGTCTGCACACTAGAAGCTTTTTAGAAGTTTTAAAAATTACTTTTATTTCCTTTTTTTAATTGTTATGGAAACAAGCCTTTTGGATCTCCCTGTCTTAGCCCCTGATGTATAGATCATTTCCCTGTACACCAGCTACCAGACTATGAATTAATAAAGAAAATGACACAGTGTCTCATCTCTGTTTTTTGGGGTGCCCGGGGGGGGGGAGGGTGTGAAGCTCCTGGGAACATGGTGAGATGAGGTTCCCCTCTGTCATCCCCTATGGCTGGGTGGGTGCTGGGGGGGGGGGGAGCCGGGAGGCACCGGTCTGGGCCCTGCCATTGAAGGGGAAAGGCCAAAGGGAGCAGAAAGAACCACACACACACCCCCCCCCCACAACCACCCCTCCTCATGCACCAAGCAGGAGTTGGGGGCTGACTTGGCAGAAGCCTCCTGGGAAGGGCTGGGAAGGGGCTGCCCATCTGGTGCCAGCTGCTCTCCGTGCCCTTCTGCTAGTGCCCACCTGGTGTGACCGGAGTGCGCACCGGCCTGGGGCCGCGAGCACCCTGTTCGCACCCACGTCTGAGCCGCAGGAGGTCACCCAGCCGTGCAGAAGGGAGGTGGCGCTGCTGTGTCCCATGGGAGGTGGCGCTGCTGTGTCCCAGGGGAGGTGGCACTGCTGTGTCCCATGGAGATGGTGCTGCTGTGTCCCATGGGAGATGCTGCTGCTGTGTCCCAGGGGAGGTGGCACTGCTGTGTCCCATGGAGATGGCACTGCTGCGTCTCATGGGAGATGCTGCTGCTGTGTCCCATGGGAGATGCTGCTGTGTCCCATGGGAGGTGGAGCTGCTGTGTCCCACGGAGCCGGTGCTGCTGTGCAGCCCGCAGGTGCGTGCACAGGCCCTGGCAGGCGTGCACGGCCCACAGCATCCCCAGCGCCGCTGGCTTTCAAAGGGCAATTTGTCTGGAGCGAGCCAATCACGGGCTGGCCCCATGGGGCAGCCAATGGGAGCCGAGCCCGCAATGGGCCAGCCAATGGGAGCAGTGCCTGCAGCAGCCCGGCCAATGGGGGCCGGGTATTCTAATGGGCCACATCTTTATCAGAGAAATGTTGCCTCTGCCCAAGCCCAAGTTGAGTGTCTGGTGCTGGTGGCACGTCGGGCGTGGGTCAGCCTGGGCCGCCCGCTCCCCTCCCGCCGCCCGCCCGCCGCCGTCCCCACCGGCACCCGCGCCAGCCTGCCCGGCACCCCGGGCCGCCGC
>PTFA01000091.1:237370-250915 GCA_003342895.1 Casuarius casuarius
GGGGGGCTGAGCCAGGAGCTAATTCACACGATCCCCCCCCGGGGGTCCCTGTCCTGCCCCCAGCAAGGCTGGGGCTTGTCCCCCCTGCTCGGCCCCGCAATGGGGCAGATCCCACGCGGTGGCAGTGCCAAAGCCCCCTTGCGAGGGCGGCTCCGGGGGATGCGCGACACCGGGTGACGAAGGCCGCGGGCCGGGCACGGTGCCTGCCGGGCGGCAGCGGTTCCTGCGAGGCCAAGGGGGCTCCCGCGAGGCTGCGCGTCCCCGGCTCCTCTCCGCGGGGGCTGGAGAGGCCGCGTCACTTGTCCGTGGGCAGAGCTGGCCCTTGGCGGGAGGCAGCTCTGCGCCGGGAGAGAAGTGCCGAGCTGCTGTCGGGATATTTTTTTGACATTTTCTAAGCTGCCCAGCGTGGCTGACAATTTTTAATGTACTAACTGCCTGGTCCAGTGAGCTGATTAATTGGTGCTGTGGAGATCAATACAAAACAGAAAATTAAAACAATTTTAAAGTGATTAAGTAGTTTAACACCTGTCTGATGCCACGTCAGGGCCAGGAGACAAATAAAGCAGGTGGCAAAGGGCCTGCTGCAGCCGGGAGAGTGACAAATCGCAGCTGCAGCCGGGCTGCCCCTCGCAGCCGCCTCCGGCCGGGCCCACGGAGCGGTGCCGCTCGGCCGGCGCTGCGCCCGGCAGCCCCCTCCCCTCCCGCCGCGCTGCCCCAGCTCGGCTCCCGCAGCGCCGTGTCCCGCTCCCGCGCCGGCGAGGGCCGGCTCCTGCCATCAGCAGCCAGTGGCGATGGAGCATCTCTCTGTGCGGCGCCGGGGCCCGGGCCAGCCGTGCACAGGCCGCCCGTGCGGAGCCGCTGGCGGTGAGTGTCCGGCTCTGCCCCTGTCCCGCCTGTGCCCACAGCTGGGACCAGCTGCGCTGCTGTGGGGCAGGGGGCAGATCTGGGGTCAGGGACTTGGGGAGCACGTGGGGCAGAGCTTGTGGAGCGCATGGGGCAGAGCATCAGCAGCATGTGGGGCAGAGCATCAGCAGTGTGTGAGGCAGAGCTTGCGGAGTGCGGGGGGCAGAGCACCAGCAGCACGTGGGGCAGAGCGTCGGCAGCACGTGGGGCAGAGCACCAGCAGCACGTGGGGCAGAGCATCGGCAGCATGTGGGGCAGAGCATCAGCAGTGTGTGAGGCAGAGCTTGCGGAGTGCAGGGGGGCAGAGCACGAGCAGCATGTGGGGCAGAGCACGAGCAGCATGTGGGGCAGAGCATCGGCAGCATGTGGGGCAGAGCACCAGCAGCGCGCGGGGCAGAGCTCGCGGAGTGCGGGGGGCAGAGCTTGCGCAGCGCGCGTTGCAGAGCTGGGGAGCGCACGGTGCCGGCCACGCGCGCCCCGTGGAGCCGGTGCTTCCCGGTCCCGGCTCTCCGGCCGCCTTCTCGCGGCCGCCGCGTGGGCTTGAGGGTGGCGAGCGCAGGCAGGGCAGCCTGGCAGGCAGATGGATAGTGGCTCTGCTTCAATTCCGCATCGCTTTTCTCCCAGACAAACCCCGTCGGATTTTCATAAATCAAAGCGCCACACTGTTTAATAAAAATTTATTGACTTACAAGTGATTATTTATCAAAAGGCCATTAATAGCGGCTCCGGGAATGATGTGCTACTGGGTGGTGCGGGGAGACTAATAGCAAATCAATGCCGGCATCCGGGCAGAATGCATATGAGGGCCCCCGGCCCCCGCAGGCTGCAGGGCTGCTGCAGCCAGAGCCCGCAGCCGCTGCCCCGCGGGCCGCCCAGCGTCCCCCCCGGTTATTTATCGCTTACAAATGAAATGATCGATACTTTTAATCTAGAGCTAAATTTATTAACTTTCCCATCGGAGAGAGACGTATTGACTGGGGGCACGGGGAGGGGAGCGTGGCGAGATGGATGCATGCCTCTTCACCTGTCCGGCAGGCTCCCGCCGCGCGGAGCGACCCGGCTCGGCAGGCGCGGGGGGGCCGGCGGCCGGTGCTGCCTGCGGCCACCTCGCTGCCGGCGACGAGGGCGGCTGCGGGCAGCAGCCCCACGGCAGCCGCGGCAGGACCGAGCCGCGGGTGTGCGGCGACGCTGGTGCCTGCGGCAGAGCCGTCGGTGCTGGCTCCCCGCGGGCCGGGCCGGGCCGGGCGCCCCCGCGGCTCGGCACCCCGCGGGACCCCAGCGTGGCCGGGGGGCTCTGGCGAGCCTTGGGCCGGAGCGGCCGAGCGCGGTCCGGGCAGAGCCGGGCTGGGTCTGACCCTCCCGCCCGGGCAGAACCTGCCAGAGCCGCCCCGGAGGCCAGCAGCGGCCTTGGGGCGAGTGTAGGGCTGCAGGAGGAGCTGGGACAGCAGAATTATTAACTGGCACAGGCAAGAACGAGAGGGCACGGCACGGCACGGCTGCCTGGCACATGAAGCTCAGCCACCCGCCATAACGCATATGTTATATCCAGCATTTCTTATAGGAGTAAAACATGATGATGAAAATCTATACATAAAGGTAACAACTGCCAAAGACACAAGGTTTGCCTTTTTTTCTTTTTCTTTTCTTTTTTTTTAAGTAACAGCCCCAACAGTCACCAAACACAGACAGGTGACTGGTGAACAGGTGTTAGGAATAATGCCTAATAGATTGGATAAGAAAAAGGGAACAAAAATGCTAGTGAGCACACCCTCAATACCGCTATAAACTCCTGCAGGTGGAGAAGTTCTGGCCTGGGTGACTAGGAGATCTATCAATAACAAACTCTGTTATTTTGTCTTCCACAGGTAGCACATGACCGTAAATAATCCATTCCGACCCTGCAGATAGTGTTAAGTATCTGCTGCTTGGCTTCAGCTGTTTTTGTTTTATAACCTTAGGTGGAAGGGGAAAGACACCAGGCTTTTCCTTCCCCTGGATCAGTTACCACAGCTGAAGTTAGACGTCCGAGAGTAATGTGAAACTGGGGTAATAACGAAACCAATTTAAAGGTGTCTCCATTGCCGAGCAAGAGCAACCTCATTTCTCCTGGTGAGGCTGGATGTTAATGGTGATCATGTGTAACAGATCACTGATAATTGCATGCAATGTTTGTGTAGCTAATGTGTCTGTGTGTGTGTATATTTATAAAGGATCTTATTTTGAGCACACAAGAAGAAAAGGTGAATCAATTAAGTATAGAAATATTTCCCATAATTGTACTTTAACAGTTTGTGTAGCTTTACATCATTGTGACTAGAAAGACTGTCCCTTCTCAGAGTATTGTATTGGGAATACTTTAGGACATCTGTGCTTAAATTGATGGTCTTGGGATAGGTAGAAAATTGCATGTTGTGGAAACTTGGGGTCCTCAGTTATGGGGAGAAATAATAGGCAATCATGTATTAATCTATTGAAAAGATTCTTTTTATTATCAAGGAACTGACCAGGTTGGTATAAAAAAAGTTTGACTAATGTGTTTTGTTCAAAAAAATTGCAGCTGATGTCCATCACTGTAAAGAAGTCCTCTGATTTGAAAATTGTTCTTTTTTTTTCTTTAGTTCTGTGAAAAGCATGTATTGTATGTCAAACACTTTAAAATTGAGACCACACTTTACAAGCAGGAATTTTGTGTTATGCACCTGTATCCCCCTGCTTGGGTGTGCAGAACTGGGCAAAACAAAAGTGCTACTTTAGTAATTTTTGGTGGAATCAAGTCTTTTGTAGTCCTTCAGCATTTAGTATGTTACCTAATATTTTGTGCAATTACTGTGCTATTAGTAATATAGATTACAGTATTATTACATACTATCTTTTTTTGTGAGTATTTTTGGAATCATACCTCTTGATAAAACCATACTGAATATAAATTGTTTGGTTTTCTAGTACTTCAGATTAGAGTAATGCTACTGAATGCAGGATGTCATTTGAGCTGAAAACCAAAACCCTTGAAAGCAGGATTGATGTGAGAATTGTGCGTAACCTGCTTACAGATTGTCTGTGCACTACTAAAGACACCCTAACTGACCCAAAAGAACGGTTTTGAAGCCGCTGACAACGTGAAGTGGGGCAGTTGCACAGAACTGAATAATGTAACTGAGTGTGCATGGTTATGTATTTTGGGAAAGGTTAGGGCAAGTTTTTGGTCTCTCTCTCTCTCTCTCTCTCGATATAACGGTATTTTATCGGAATTAAAAACAAGCAGGAAGGAGACTACCTTGAATCCATGTCGGGAGCTTGTACAGAAAGATTCGGATTTAAGGACACTTATACAGGAGAGTGGTCCTAACCTGGGCGGTAGCAGATGCCTTCCCCCAACAAACTACAGTTGGGGTACACAGGAGACATTTAATAAATATCGCCTCTGTGGTTCTAGCAAAGGCAAGCAGGTGAACAGTGCTTTACAGCTTCTGCAGGAAGCAGTTAAACAGCATTTGCTTGTAAGAGCAAGCAGAAGACCTGATGAAAGTATAAAAGTTAGTAAGAACATAAGGATAACTGGAAAGTACACAGGGTGAATGCACAAATGCCAAGCTGTTTTACTGAATAACATACATGCAGAGCGCAAAGGGAAAGGAGTACCACCTCCAGCACAAGATTTCAGCTTCCTTACAACAAGCTGAGGTTATACATGTGCATGTTGGTGCATAACAAGACTAGATCCCACCATCTTCCTCAGGAGACATTTGAAGGGGGATCTCCAACCCCCACCATGGAGTCTCAGTCTCTCCTACCTATCCTGGGCTCCCACCATAGTGCATATGAATTTGTCAAGACTCTTGCACACCAGTGAAAACAGCCTAGCAACCTGCAATTCCAGGGGATAGAGGTAGGCTTCCAAGGAGACTGATCCTCACTGCTCGAGGATCTCCAGCAAAGAAGCTGTTACTGAGATGCTGGAGAAGCAATGGGCTAGGTCAGGACATGACGGGAGGATGGCAGAAGGAAGAGGAAAGATTTCTCCTTGTGGAAGTAAAGCTGGAAATGGCCTGACAGACCACATATTCCTCCCAAGAGTTTTAGGCTGCAGACATGAGAGGCACAGGCTCATGAAGATTCCCTTCCTTCTCAAGGCAGCTCACCATTTTCTGTGCCCTGAGAGACTTGTGACTCACACACACACTAATCAACACACCAGCCCTCCCACTGGGCCTGTAAACACCATATGGAAGCATATGACACCATAAGTGTTTCATTTAATATTGCCCCTGCAAGAGGCTTCACTGTAACAGTAACAAGAAGGCATATTTGCCAAGAGCTGCCCAGGGCCTAAAGACTCCAGGCAGCAATAGTGCCTCTGGGAAAAAAGAGCCAGAGGATGAAGGAGCAAGTCCCAGCAGCTCTGGAGTAGCCACAGTCCAAAGATACAGAGCTGTTCCAGACAAGCCCTGGCCAGTGCTGGAGGCAAGGACTCTGGCCAGGCCCAGTAACAGTGCTGGAAGCAGAGGGCTCAGGAGCGGCTCCGGTCTTCATGGTTGCCTACAATCATTTTGCTGTAGAGTTTCTGTTGTTCCTCCTTGAACGTGTCTTTCACCTTCTCCCTCTTCAGACCTCCGTCCCTGCGGAAAGAGTCATATCATCACAAGAGCACTGGGCATGCACTGTATGAAACTTCTGCTGGGGCTGCTCAGAGCGGGCTGCAGCTCCTACAACACCTGAACAGCTGCATTTGTATCCCAGGCTGCCAGGGCTCACTGCAGACAGATCATCCGCAAAGGGAGTTCCTTTCACACACTCCTCTGCCAGAAGCTGCACCCATGGCCCCACTCTCAGAGGTACGAGCTTCGATGCCATTACCATACACCACTTGCAGAGTCCCTCCACCTCCCCGGCTCTGAAGATCTCAGTGTCTGAAAAGGGATATTTCAAGCTCAACCCGCTTTGCTGAGTGGCACTGAGTCAGAATCAGGGCATCCCAGTGCAAGCTGGGATCACAGAATGAGGCCCTGGTGCCCAACACACAGCGGAAGCAAAAACTTTGGTCCCAACTTTATATAACAGTAGCTTTGGAGGTCACAGGCAAGATCTATCTCCATTTCCCCAAAAGCCTACTCTGCCCAGTGCAAGACACAAACCTAGCACTGCAGCACACAAGCACACGCTGGGACCCAGGAATAAGGAAGCCTGTGACCAGGAAGAGCAAAGCCTGCTTGCACTCACCAGAGCAGATCCACAAGGCCTCCCTGCCTGGCAATGGCCGACTTCACGCGATTGGCAAACTGGACAGCGTCCTCTTCAGGCTGTGGGAAAATAACACTCTTCAGTACGAGCAAAGGCAGAAACAGGCAGCAGCTCAGACAGGCCAAGCGCTGCTTACTTACCTGCCTGGTCATTGGGGGCAAGTACCAGACACTGCACACAATGGCCCAGCTGGTCATCATCCTAAGGAGGTAGGTCACCATGCCATATTTGCTGCTGTTCCAAAAGGCATCTCCAAACTGTGGGTCATACTACAGAGATAGGAGAGTTCATGAAACTTGGGTGATGTGCACACCGTCCCTGAGGCTCCAAGCTCTACCCCCAAACCCAGATATGGGCCAGGCCTCTCCAGAGCATTATACAGAGTGACCTCAGCTCCCCCATGCCCTCAGCCCAGGCCATTAACCCAGCCATGCCAAGACCAGGGAGCCAAGATTCAGCTCTCATGCAGAGAACTACTTGTGCTGTAAGAATATTTGCCTTCTCATACCTTAATGGCCACAGGATAAACTGTGGCTCCAATTTCAAAGCTTCCCTTCTTGAACATCATCACAGATGTGTTGTTGATGCAGGTCCCTGTAAAGAGGCGAGCACAATCTCCTCAACTTCCCAAGTCAGTTTATGAGTCTAAACTATATGCTTGAAGGCTAGGCCACAGGCATCCAGCAACTCCTCCACTCACTCCGAACCCTGTCCTCTATGGTTTGCATGGCATACGCAGCATCACTAAGACATCATATATCTGAGTTCCACATTCTGGCCTCAGTCAGCTCTAAAGACGCTATATCCCCTTTGCCTCAGTGAAGGGTCTCAAGGGCCTTGGCCTTGAAGTAAGGCAGACTAGAAGCTGCCTCCACATACCCTTTCCACCAGGTGCTTGTTTAGCTTTGCTCCACAACTCACCTTCAGGGAAGATAAGAATAGGCAGTTTGCTCTTGTCCTGGACATGCTCTGTCAGCCTAGAGAGAGTCACTGATTAGCACAGTGCTTAGGGTCCATGCAGCATGCAGTCCCTTACTCTGCAGTCAGCGGGGACTATTTGGGTGCAAGAAACACTGCCAAAACCTCCCAACAGCCACAAGGGGAAGCAGTTTCCTCACCCAAGGGAACTGGGCAGCCCCATCTCCTCCCCGGCCTTCAGCCCCCCGCTGCAGCCAGCACCTGTCACACCTTTTGGCGACGAGGTGACGATCTTTGACCTCGGAGCGTTCAAACCAGACGTGGGGGCAAGCTTTCACCATAGCTCTCTGTATCACACCCATAAGCCCTCCATGGATCTGGCCCACCTGAACAGGGCAAGAAGAGACAGTTTGCAAGACGTGAGGACACACGAAGGCCGAGGCAGCTCCTAGCTTCACAGCTGAGTTGAGTTCTTCTGTCTCTGCCCTGATAAGGCTGAGAGGAAAAGTCCCAGCCTCTGACTGGAAGGACAGATGTAGCAAGCGCCAAGTGCTTTCCACATTAAAGGACACCAAGCTGAGGAAATGCTCTGCCCTTCCATGGACAGCAAAGCCCAGAGCTGCACTTGCAAAGCAGTGTCCAGAGACCCTTGGTGCTCTGCGTCCCAGGCCAAACTTGCTGGAAAGCTGCACGCAGCACGGTGTGTGTGCACAGGTCTGAGGGAGCCCTGCAGTGTCATACAAGGCAAGGCAGTTCTGCAGCTCAGCCTCTTGCTGCCTACTCCTTGTCCCAGGGAATACAATTGCTGCTCCAACTATACACAGGGCAAGGCCCGGTCAGACAGAGCTGTGGCTGAGGCGCAGACCTTACCATCGCATAGTAGCCATCGCTGGCTAGGATGATCACATCAATGGGGGATGTGTGATTGGCCACGCAGATACCTCCATTTCGGGGTCTGTTTTCTCTAAATGTAAAACAAAGGTACAGATGAGGACAGAGGAATGACGTGTGAGACCTGTAAGAGGCACAGCATGGAGCAGCTAGTGGGGAGAGATATTCTGCAGCAGAAAGTGCCTCCTTACCGGTCATGGTAGGTGATGATGGCTGTGAGGGCACGCACACAGATCCGGTAACACATCAGGTGGACATGCTTGCTCAGGAACTCCTTACACCTGCAGCCCAGGACAGAGACCATCATGCCCCAGTTTCACAAGCCCCCTGTACTGGTGCCACTCAAACCAGCTGCCCCAGGCAACAAGATCCAGCTCTAACTTCACATCACTCACATACAAACACTTCCTGTGCTGGGTTTTGCTGTCAGCTTGTGACCACTGATTCTTAACTCATGAGAACCAAATTTTGGCCTTTTTTCTTTTTCTTCCTTTTAGAGCTCAGGGCTGAGAGCTCTGCCAGGGGCATAATGCTCACATTTTGGCCCCTGGTATAAAATTACAGGGCATCTGTTCCAGAGAGGCTATAGATGCCAGGACCACTTGCCTTTTCCTTGTCTGCAGCAGGCAGAACAGCCAGGCCTTTGCAGGAAAACTCCACGACTATCAGCTCTTAAACTGCTCTGTCCCACAGGGTGGCTGTCCTGTCCCCTTTTCTCTCAAAGACCAACTCACCTTCCGTTTGGCAAATATCCCACCACTGTAGTACCAGTCACCAACAAGCTGATGCCAGTAAAGGCTAGGGCTATCCTGCAGAAAAAGTAAAGTTACATGCTAGCAAATCCAGGCCACAGGCCCTACTTATCAATCAGCCTGCTTCGGCTGATCATGCTGAACAGGGTCAGCGGTGCTTGGAGACTAGCTGTTCCCTTGCTGCCGTGGGAACGGGCTGACAGCACAGTCTCAGCAAGCAGGTTCCTGCAGCAGCGCTCACCTGAGGGGCAGAAGGAAGCAGTAGCGGATGAGCATGCCTAGTCCCCAGAGTACAGTGAGGCGCAGGCTGATATACTGGAAGTTGTAGTTGGTCCTGCTGAGGAGATTCCAGGACTCCAGCTCTTCAGCTGAAAACCTCTTGGTCACTTCATCATCCATGATGGTCTCGATGCCTTTGCGGCAGAAGTAGAAGATATCTGAGAGCTCAAACTCCGGTGTGTCCAGGGCTTTGCCACTGCCACTCCGGCGGATCTCCTTGATCTCCTCTTCCAGTGATGTGGGCTCCTTTGCAATGATACCTGTAACATGCCGCAGGCAGCTCTGAGCAAAGTGTGACTTACCCACCCAGAGACAGCTATGAGCCAGGATCCTTAACCCCTTGCCCTCCCACAGGGCCCTCTACCTTTCTCCAGTCTAGACAGGCATAAACCAGTCCTTCCACCAATTCAGAGATAAGGCACTCCCCAGGTGCTTCCTTTACCTTCCTCATGAAATGGACCTTTCCATAGTTCCCTCCAATCTATCTACATGCAACAGGTTTCCCAGGATACATCAACTGCTCAGAGATATCCCATTTACCTCACCTCCCATAAAGAATCTTGAACTTCACATGCACCCAAGCGTGAGGATAGCTAGCACTCCTTTGGGCTGGATCTTACCATTGACATAGGGCTTGTATAACGGATGGTTCTTCTCCTTGGCACCACGCTCTATTCTCAGCGTTGCCCACTGCAAGAGACACACACAGTAAGCAGGACATATGTGCTGAGATTAAATGTTCCTGAACTGAATTAAAGGAAGAAAAAAATTTCAGATAAACCAAACTTCTTTTTAAGTTTCTCTTCCAGTTCAGCCACTAAATTTGAAGTCAGGTCTTCAGACATCCCTGTTAATGAAGCACCTCACTAAGCCCTGGGTCTTTCCATTCATACCTCATGCTTTTGGGAGGAATCAGAGTTTAAAGAGCTGAGCATTGTGAGCTCCAGGGCTGCCTTTCCAAGCCAGCCAGCAGAGAGGTACTCCCAGGGAAGACCAGTCCTGTTCAAACAACAGTATCTGTACCACAAATCCTTTAGCAATTTGAATTCTACATCTCAGAATGTGAAACTTCCCTATTAAGCACAAGGTACCTCTTTTCCTTTTCCTTGGGCTGTCAGGGTGGGGTGGTACAGGTATCATCTATAGGGAGTTTGGCAGAAGTTCTGGTCTCACCAGGGACTTGACTCAAGTAGAGGTGTTGGCTATGAGACAGCCCAGAAAGTCAGTCTGCCAAAGGCAGGCAAGGGAACGGCATGACCCCAACTTGGAAAATTCTACTTGGCTTCCCTGTGCCAAGAGGGGCAGTGAGGGCTGCTGGTTTTCCTCAGAGGGCTGCAGGTCCAGAAATGGCTGCTGGACTCAGCAGATAAACAGACAGCACTCTGCGTTTAAAAGGTATTGAGAGGTCCGGGTTCTGGCCACAGAGCGTTCGAGGCTTGCAGCCCAGAGCACAGAAAGTCCTGACTTACCTACTGCTTTTGCTCCATCCAAACATGTATTAAAGATAAGCAGCCCACTGACTGCAGCCTTGTCCCTCCCCATTCACGCCCGACACCCCTCTTAGCTTCTTTCCATATTGAACTGTAACAGCACTCCGCCTTGCCCAGGACATTAACCCATCCAAGCACCTGCCTTCTTGCAACAGAGCTACACTATCCTACTACACTACTTGCAGCTTAATTACAGGGAAAAAACAGCCCATGAACAGAGGTCTAGTAAACTGCATTTGGCTAAGATGACTGCAAACGGTCATCTAGCAATCGCCAGCACCACCATATGCCACCAACAAGCCAGCCTCCCACCCCAGCATGTAGAATCCTCGGCTCAGAGGCAAAAGCCTCTCTTGCCAGCTTGACTGCGCCTCACAGGACCCCTATAAACATGCCTCCAATGCAGCAAATTCTGAAAACATGGCTTACCTGAAAAATCTTTAATAATGTTTTCATGTAAACCTTGCGGATGCCAAAGGAAACTCCAAAAATTGCTGGCACAATGATGAAAACCAGAAGCAGAGTGAAGAGGACAGTTAAGGAAATCCCCAACAGATTAACAACCAGGCTGTCAAAAGGGAGCAGGAGGAACATGGTGAAGGGCCCAGGCAAGGCTGGTGCCCTGCAACCCTGCAGCCAGAGGGGAAGGCTGCCCGCAGCGATTAACCAGTCCTCCTGTTACTCAGCAATAGTCTCACACATGCACTGAGTCTGCAGCTGGTCACAGACCCCATTCCAAAGTTCACATCCTTTTTGGGTTCTGCAAGGGAGGGAATGCAACAGGATCAGGGAAAGCGGCTGGGAAAACAAGCAAACAGACTGTTGGGAGCGCAGGTGAGTTCAGACAGCTCCGGCTGAAGGGCTTAAGGAAGATGGAAAATATATGTAGGTTCCTCTGTGGATTTGCAGTGGGCACTGCAGTGAAACAACTGTGTGAATGGGCAGTCTCCTGAGGCACCGCGGAGCAAGTCCTGCTGTGGAGCAGCTTGTGAAGAAGCTGGGAGGAGAATTCCCTTCTGGCTGCTGAGAGCATGCAGAGTCTCTTCACGGGGACAAGGTGGAGTCCATCCCTGAGCCTGCATTGGAGGAGATCTAGGGAGTTGGCACTTCCAGGAGCCTACTGTACGCGGAGCTATTACTGTTTTTTCCACGAAGACACAGGCACTGGCGCAGATCCTCTCATGACGCCTGTACAAGGTTAATTCCAGAGGCCCCTGGCACCCACTCACGCTGAACGGTCGTAACAGACACAAATGAAGCCTGTGTCCCTGGAAAGCTCTCCAAACAGCAAGTCGGCTTCTTGGCAGAAGAGGCACTCACACGCCACCCAGCCCTGGGGTGGAAAGAGAAACCAAAGTCAGGCAAGTCACACAGCTCGGAGAGATGTCAACTCAAGAGATGGTGGCAGGAGGCCAGGGACAGTGGGCTCTGAAACCCGGAAGGCGGTGCTCAGGCTGAGGACACATCACGCACGGAGCAGCTCCTGGAACACAGCAGACTTGGGCTGGCACTCCAGCTACTGCCTTGCACTGTCAGAGGCTTGGGAATCAGCCCCCTGCTGCCACATGCCCTGTATTTTCATCCCAGATCCACAACTCAGACTGAGCAGACTTGTCCAGAACAGCCCCTCTACGGAAGATGTTGATGGCCTCTCTAATCAGGTCCCACGACCAGGAGAGGAACCAATAGAGTGACAGAAAACCTTTGCCAATGACAAAGATCTTATCACTTCTCTCTCATTTCAGAGGAATCTGAAAGCACTGAACTAGCTACGGTACCCGGATTCCTGGGTAGGAATCATTTCCTCTACCACTGTACACACATCTCCTGGGTGCGGTTCACCAGCCGGTTAATGCAGAGCAGCTTCATAAACAGTTCATGACAGGAAGTTAGCCCAAGGGGAGAATTATTGCTTATAATTAGCCAAACTATAACTTGTCAGGGCACAGGGACTAACCAAAGGTCAAAAGCCTGGCACTTTGGCTCCTCTGAGAGTGGATACTCTCAGCAGCACAAGCACACATACCAGAGCACAGAGCCAACTGAGACTACCAGAAAGAGCTGAGTCTGCTACGGGGAGACTTCCCTCCGGTACCGCCTTCAGAGCGCTATGAAAGGCCTAAGTGTCAGCCTAGGGTAGGCCTCAATAATGCACTTCACATGAGCATAAGAGCAGTGGTGAGAAGCTGGGAGGAGTCCTTAGCTGCTCTGCACAGTTTGTCCCAGATGCTGGCTCAGCATCATTATTCTGACAATGCTAAGACATCATTAGTGCTTCAAAGAAACATGCGGGCCTGTATAAGCCATCTCCCGGAGGAAGCAGCTCCTGTTCCCTGCAGCCACACAGGCAGCTGCCCGTCATGCCAGAGCTCTCATGCACCGAGCCAGGACTCACGCTCGCGAAGTAACTGGTCAGACCAGCCATTTGAGCTGGCACCTGGGTGTCCTACAAGGGACCCAATTAATGCATTCCTTCACGGCATCACCCAGTCAGGGCCTAGCTACCAGGGCAAGCCATGTGCCAGCCAGCGTGCGTGGCCAGGGGCAACGTGTGATGAACCCTGGGCAAGCCGAGTCAGCTCTGCCTGCTGGCTTCAACCTCTGCCAGCTCGAGGCAGGACAAGGCTACTGACGCACGGCAGCTGCCAGGATTTCTGGCCAGCACCACGCGTGTAACTCCCCTGTGCGGAGGCGAGAAGGCTCCCGGTGAAGTCACAGCCCCAACAGGCCATCGCGTCCCGGCAGAGGCTGCCCTGGTAATCCGTCGCCTCCAGGTTCGTTTCTGGCTCAGCAGCACCAGCAACCTTGGATGGAGACCTCCCGCCCGAACCACCAGATATGCAGGACAGTGCGCCGGGGCTGAGCGACGAGGCCGGGGGCCGCGGCGGACGTTGTCCTCTCGGCTTTATTCACTGGACAGAGCGGCGGGCAGCGGCCCGTGACGGCGGCAGGCCGGGGCCGGGGCGGCCACCCTCGGCGCCCAGCGCCTCGTCCACGCGCCGAGCAGGAGCCGAGGCGCCCGCGGGGGCGGCAGCGCGGAGAGGCCGCCGGGAGCCGCAGGGGCGGCCGCCGGT
>PTFA01000091.1:257916-269068 GCA_003342895.1 Casuarius casuarius
GGGAGGCAAAAATAGGAAGACTTCTGTTCCTCTCATACTGCAGCAAGAGACTGCTCTGGGAAAGCTTTGTCAACCTCATGCTGCAACACCTCTCTAAACAGCACAAAAGCACCATGAACCCTCACAAGCTGACAAAGTTACTCAGAACTCTCCCAGACAGCGCTCAGCTGCCAATTCATGCATACCACCCTGCATCACGGGCCCCACTTGCTCTCGAGTTCACCCAGAGTCAGCCTTGAGCTTGAAGATTAGCTGTAATACTGGCACAATCTTCCTGAAGGCATTCAGTCTGAAGCAGGTAAGAGACCAGAAAAACAGAAAGGCCTCTGACCCCCAGCGCAACGGAATCTGCTCTGGTGTCGGCTTTACCCAAATTGTGAACATAGGGGGACAGTGGCTCAAGACATGAATTTCACATGGGTTTATATGAAGACCCCATAGCTCTGGCACAAACACCCTGAGCCTGAACTAGTTGCTCTTGTTAAGAAGAGGTTTGGGCCAAGCCTGCAAATGCTGTCTGACATTTCCAAAGCTTTCATCACGATTGCACCATTCACAATCTGATCAGGGAAAACACAGCTGCCTGTGGCTCCTGGAGGCACTCACTCCTCAGCCCAGGGCAAGAAATACTACTTTCAGCACAAGGTTCAGGGAACAAACTCAGATCCAGCACTACTCTGCAGACACATCTCAAACACCTGTGATGGCCAGAATGGATATTTTACCAGAACAGTGCTATTAGTGCCAAAACGCCAGGACAAAGCAGCATAAACCCTCTCCGGCCATATTAGAAGGTGCTGTACTGACATGACTGTATCCACACTGGGACACAGGCTGCTCAGCTTAACTGCACAGGCAGAATAAAGTTTGTGCAGTTTGCAACATAAGTCCTTCCTTCCCCAAAGGCAGAAGCTTTCCCCCAGGGAGGACAAGTGTGCTGTTTGGCCTGCATAACAGCCCTTCACATTGAGGACAAGTAGAAATCCTGAATTCCAAAACTCACGGCTACCTCCCAACTGATATAGTCAGAAACAGAAAGGGAACATGCTTGGTAAGCTCTCCATCCTCCCTACCCCACTGCAGGTAATAAGCTAGTGCTAAGCAACCCACAAATGACCTGTGGCTCTCCTCTGCTTACCCATGACATTCTCTTTGCTCTACCTGAGCTGCAGTTCCCATCCCCATCTTGTTCCCAATCCTTCCTGCCCTTTGTGTGAGAATCAAGATTTGCTCTGCAAGCAAATACCTTCACATGTGGTTTTTTTTGCTCAATGCATCATGTGGAAAGGGTGGTGCAGAAGTATGCCCCAAGTCACCTCAGAGCAATCGGGCACTTGCACAACATCCAAAGTTGCACAGCCCCTGTGACAAGATCAAAGCTGAGGGGGGAGGTGGAGTTTACATAGCACGCCCTTCTGTCACAGTTCCCACTCGATAGCCTGATTTAAAGGACAGTGCTACACTGGGGCAGGAACACACACACACACACAACTGCAGGCCAAAGTAGAGAACACCCTGCTATTTACAAGGGCTATATTTGCCTTTGCGGAGAGATGTGCTCTGTCCACATCTGCTGTCAAACCAGCCTGAGAGCTGGAGAGACAGTATCTGCATCTGTCCGCCCTTGGGACTCCAAGGGAGTGCTGTGACACAGGCTGCCCACGCTCAGCAGCACAAAGATAAAGGAGTCTGGCTGTATTCCAGGCATGTCATAAACCATCAAGAGTTTGATTAAGCGTGGGGGCAAAGAGCCCTTCTGTGTTAATAGAGGAAAAGATGTTCTGCTGGTTTATTTGCATGCTTTCCAGGATACACCTGTGAACATCCCCTGCTGCCTTGTCCAGCACCAACCCTCAGAGCCACGTCACATCCTTGGGGTCACTGCCCCAAGTTGGCCCCATCGCCCCAGTCCTTTCCTGCAGCGCAAAAAGGAGACAGAACGCTGCTTTTGTTTGGCTTGAGGGGCTCTAGGCCGGGCCGGGAGGCAGCGGGGGGCTCTGCCCTGCTCCGCTGCACCGTGCCCACCGCCGCCTGCGCACGGTGCTGGCGGGTGCTGCCACCTCCCGGCCTCCACGCTGTACCGCCACCACCAAACCGGGCCCACCGTGGCCTCAGGGCAGGGGGTTTGCAGCCACTGCTGGCCGCTGCCGCAGCCTGCCATCACGGAGGCCCTGAGGTGCTGCGCTCAGCGCTTACCCGCACCCCTCAGATGAGCTGGACCGCTCCCGAGGCCACCAGCGGGGCGATGGTTTTGTAACGGATCAGATGCTGTGAGCCCTCCTCCAGATCGATTGTGTACTCCCTGCAAGAGACAGATGGGGACTGAAGCTGCTGCTTCTTTTTCACTTTAACCCACACCAGTTTTGCGGAAACCCAACTTATGCAAGCGCATTGTACAGGGAGGGACCCACCTACCTCTGTTCATCAGTCTCTGGCTCAACCAGGATGTTCTCCTGCCTCTCCAACACCCTCAGGAATACAAAGGAGTCCAAGTTGGGCTTTGGAACTGCAGAAGCAATGGATTCAGAGCACAAACTCAGCATTCAAGTATGCGCCTCTGCAGGACTCTGAGCTAACAAAAGGGTGCTAGGAACAACAAACTCATGGCCAATAAAGGGAACATTAGAGGCTTCCAATCAGATGCAGCGTGCGTGCCCCAACGTGAGATCACACTGAACAGCAATGGCCAATGTGAACCTCTGATGGCAGCACCACGGGACAGCAGCACCAAGCCACGCACCACGCAGCAGAGCAATGACATGATGCTGTCACCGCGTTGTGTATCCTTCTACCAAGCACCAGCTGAAGGACAAGTACTTACACTTCATGGTCCCAAGAGCATTCTCCACACACCCGTTGCTCTAATTTTCCAGTTACCCTGAAGTCTGGATGTACTCACCTGATTTTAGGAGAGACACTTTCTGCAGGTTGGGCGGCATATGTTTTAGGGCCACATTTTTCAGGTAAGTCTCTGTGTTTGCCATGTACCTGAAACATATAATTGGAGCAACTATTAGTTTAATCAAAAACAAATTTGCTAGTAGAATATTGACTTAGAATACCAGCAAGCAACGCCTCCTGGTCTTACAGGCATGGCCAAAGACCAGCCTAATGGCTTGCCTTGGCAACTGGTCCAGGTGCCCGGCATGATAGAAACTAAGCAGAAAGGTTATTTTACTTTGACTCTTTCCTTGACCATAAGGAAAGCTCCTGGTGAGGCCCCTGATTCTTACTGCAACCCTATATCCTATTGAGCATAACATAAGGGGGAGTTCTACAACCTGTGCAAAGGAAGGGAGATGCATTCAAAACCTACTCACTCTTTAGCAAAAGCAAACTCCTCTGGTGACAGAATGGAAGGCTCCCCTTCTGCTCGAGACTTCTCCTTCTCCAGGACATGGGGGAAAAACTTCTCAATCTGACATTGGAACAAAATCCCAAAGATTGAAACAGAGCTTTCCTAGTAGTCAGTGCCTAGAATCCCCTCTCCTCAGTAAGAAGCTTCCCCTCAAAGAAGTGATCCATCACTGCACAGGTGCAGGCAGCAGCCTCAGGCCTGTCCAAATACCTGCTTGTGAATTAATGATGATATGGCCAGCTAAGGTTCCCAAGCTGCATGGACATGTGTGTATGTGGCAGGACCCATGCAGGACATGCAAGAGTTCAGCTGTGCCATCCTGTGCCTACAGGAGGTCACAAAACACTCATGGCAATACTGTAATTCTCCTTTATCATAGTAGAACAAGGTGCCCAGGGAAAGAGTTCCTGTGAGTCACGCTTAAGAAGACATAAAGAGAGAGAGAGAGCGCGCGTGCGAGCTTTAACTGAGTGTCTTTGCTGAAGCAGGAGGCATTGCACAGGTAAGAAAGTCACTTCTGAAGTACCCCTCTTCCTCCTCACTGCAGCACAGCAAGCATTACCTTCACAAGCCTACACCGCAAGTAGCTGCTGAGCACATAACGGATCCTCTCAATCTCCATGTGGTGGACACTGACCTTCAAGTCTCCCTTCTTTGCCCGTTTCAGGTTTGCCTCCTGCAAAGAAAGGCAAAGGAAAATTAAATAGTTCAAATGCCCAATAACAAGAAACAAAGAGAAATGGGGTTTTTTTTCTGTACACAGGGCCCACAGAAACAGACTGCAGCTGCTTTTAGCCACACAAAGCACTGGTTCCCTGGACCTCTATTGCATCTCCCAACCCTCTCTTTGTGAGCTGCTCTCAGAGGTGGCTCAGAACAGCCCTCTCTCAGGAACAGAGGAGCAGATGAGCCTGGCAATCCCGGAGGGAGCCCGGCACGCACCTGCCCTGCCGATAGGCATCAGGTAACCGAGGCACTGCAACCGGCCTGTTCCCAGCAGAGCCTACCATGTGGTCCAGCTGCTCCACGACGCACTCGATGATCTCAGGTTTGCTCTCCAGCAGCTCCGGGGCAAACTTCTCATTCAGCCAGGCCTGAGGAGGGGAGGGGAACACGCTGTAAGCGGCGGCCAGGATCACTCCTGCTCTATGCCCGGCCCCAACCCAGGCCCAGGCCCCCGCTCCCCCCCCAGCGCAGCGTCTAGCCCGCCCTCGCCAAACCCCTCAGCCGCTCTCCCCACGCCGCGCTACCTGCTCCAGGCTGCGGATGAGCTGCGCCGGGGTGAGCACCAGCTCCTCGCTGCCCCCGTCCGAGTCTGCCTCCTGCTCCGTCCTCATCCCCTCACCGCCCGCCGCCGCCATCCCGCCGCCGCCTCCCGCCAAGCGCCGCGGCCGCGCGCGCATGCACCGCCCGGCCCACTGCGCAGGCGCGCACCCGCCCGAGCATTCCCCCACTGCGCAGGCGCGCCTCCCACGCATTCCCCCACTGCGCAGGCGCGCCTCACTACGGCGTCCGCCCACTGCGCAGGGGCGCCTCAGCAACATGGCGGCTGCGGGATGAACCTTCGCGCTCAAGCAAATACCACAGTCACGCGCTGTGACAAATGTCTTAAACACAAGGCTACAGTAAAAGCGGAAAAACATAAACGTGCCTCAGAAACCACCTCGCTTTCTGTCAGCGGCACACGGAGGAAGCAGCCCCCGCCTGAGCACCTGCCTCTTCAGCCCAAGGTGAAGGGGGGAAGGCTGTATTACACAAAAGCCGAGCTTCACATGCTCACATCAAACACCTTATTTCTACGTACAAAGATATCCTATAAATGTTAAGTCTAGCCGAAATAGTGCTTGGTTAAGCAGGACAGCTGATCTGAAATTTTTTGTTTGTTCAGTTTACCCTGCAACTGGGGTAAACTGCAAAGCTCAACAATGCAGCTACTTTATGCAAGGTAGGGCTTTCAAATGTGACACAGACACAGTTTAAGAAAAATTTACTAATCCATTGGTACTTCTGCAAAGTATTGCAACAGATGTGAAAGGCAAACACCATTACAGTTTAGAAAAAACAAGTTTCATACAATTAAAATGTTAAACAAATCTCAAAAAAAAGTGGCTGAGTAATAAGCCTGGAATTTCAGATCCAGTATTAGCACCTACAGTATCAACAAAAGCCAAAACACTCCATCTATTCCACACATTTTTCCTCATTTTCTCAATTCTTGAATTCCTTCCACAATTCAACAATGACTCTCAGAACCTAAACCAAGACATCCTTAGTTTGATAAGTGAGAAGGCTACAACAGAAAATATTAAGCCAACTTGATTTGTGGGAAGTTTACATTTGCAGGTATTGCTGAGGAATGTCTATGCATGGGAGATACTAAATAATGCACAGCTCTACTTTTCAACAGTTTGCCAGCAGCTAGAGTTAAGAAACCATTTTACACAACACCTAACAACTTGTCAAATCAACATTTTCCTATAAATTATATATAATAAATCCATAAAGAAACAGTTTTACATTTCACATATTAATTGTAGGGTAGGGATTATTACGTTCATTGGTTCAGCATCCATTTTATTGTACTTACTGTTTCATGAATGAAAAAATAGACCTTCTCTTCTGACAAGCATAGACAGATGCAGTAACAGCACAGATACGGTAGTAGCAAAGAACCCAGTATTAAACTCTAGCTATTTCTCCCCCTTCTAAACTAACTAAAGCATTAAAACAAGAAACACTTTGCCTTTTAGTTTTCAGTGAGAATCAGCACAGGAAACTTAAAATGCTCAGTGCCTTGAGTCACTTCTTGCCAGTCAGAGGCACTGCACATCACTCCAGTATTGAACCGGAGGGAAGGCCTTGTTCCTGGAAAACTCCCAACTCTGACTTGTAGCTTTCCAAAGCCCGACTGATGTACAGAAAGGTTCAAGAACTATGGAGGAACAGCGCTGCACTCAGGTCTAAAATTAGGCTTCTTTTGGGCTAAGTGCCCAATTTCTTTCAGCAGAGTAAGCAGCTTTATCACTTTTCTTCAAAAACTAAAATGATCCCATTGCTTAGAAGTTTGCCCAAAAATGGATGCTGACCAGCTAGGAGGTCACTCCATGTGGAGTAGAGTTTTAGGAAGTTAGTCCTTGTAGTAGATGGCACTGTGGATCTGGCAGCAGAGAGAGGAATGATGCTCTAAAGTAGGAGGTAGGGAAGCTTTGATACGGTGAGTCCATTGCTGAGCCATCTGCTAGAAAATAAGAGTTTCATGGCATTAGAAACTGTAACAAAAAAACCAAAACTAAACTAAAACCAAAAACCCTACCATACACAAATCTTTACATAGCTATATTCTGTTCTCTCAGAAGGTACATGGCAGGAAAGGTGGGGATAACACATGCTATAAGAGTAACAGGAACGGAAGCCAGCACTCTGGATTTCCTGGAAGCCCTTCATTTCTGTATTCCTTTCTGCACAGCAGGCATAAACATTTACAAATCTTTACAGCACACACTGCCAACAATCTAGACTACTACCATCCCAGGACCTGCAGAGTACCTAAAACAAAAGTGCCAGTTCAAGTTTCAGCTAGGTAAAGCTCCAGTTCCAAGTCAGACTTATTTTGCTTCTCAAACTGCTTTAAAAGCAGATATGTACTGACCAGAAGTATTTGCAATTCATGAAACTATCCAGAAGTTCATAGTATAAATATTTCCTCATTTTCCAAATTTCACAGTTGTTGGGGTTTTGAGCAATTACATAAAAGCTTGTTCTATCAGGATTCCGAGTAAGAAACTATTCTAAGCAATAATCTTTGGGAAAGAAGTCATGACAAATGATTTGTACCAAACAGATGCAGATGCAGTAAGACACAAACTTATTCCAACAACAGAACACAAATGCCATGCAATACAACAGACTCCCAAGTGCTAATAACCAGATAAATCAGGATATTTTGAATCAGAATTAGCATCTACAAGCAATGCCCCTTTATAAGCCAGAGTTTATCAGAAACAGATAGGCATCAGCAGGAATCTTCAGCATTTTGCTTTATCAGAGTTTCTTGTCTTGGTTTGCTCCAGCTTGCAGTCCATTAATCTGATTTAGAAACACTGTAAATATGCATTAATCTTGAGCAGATCACCAAAAGAAATTCTAGAGACATACTACAGAAGCAGAGTAGTCTGCTACTCTGAAAGAATTTAGTAATAATATTAAGTATAGTTAGTTGCATTTTTCCTTTAGGCTGTGTAAAATTTGGCTTCTGGTATGCCATATGCCTGAGACTCTGGCCAGCAGGTAAGATATTCTGTGTTTATACAGTATCGAATGTTTCAGAACACAAAAGGTTAGAAGAATCCCATCACCTGGCATGAGAAACCAAAACATTATCCCCAGCAATGCTTGCTCATGATTCAGTCCCTTCTAGAACAGAAAAGCTGCCATTCAACAGTGTATAGAATGGAATATTCTATCTACTTGGAACCAAGAAGGCAAAATGTAATTACACCGATTTGTTCAGGATTTGGGGGTTAATCATATTGACTTCTAGGCAAATACAAGCGGATCCTTAACATGGTATGGTCATGCCCTTCATTACATGTGCTTGAAACACAGAAGCTTTTGCAAGAGATCCAAGCCCCCCGTACTACCAAAAAGTAATTTGAAAGGAAAAGCTGCATCTTTGACAGCAGTATACAAAAAGCATCAATTATTTTTTTTGAATATTTCTGAATGTCTTCTGCTATTAGGCTGAAATCTGTTCCAAGATCCAAAAGTGACCTATTTTAAAGTCTGTTTTTAAAGGGAAGACTTAAGGTTCTGAGCAGACAATCTTATGTCAGAGAAACTTCAGAATCAACACTTGTGGATCTACAAATGAGAGAACAATTTGACGTTACACAGCACAAGTTAGGTTTATACATATTTACACAATCAAGACCTGCATTTCATTAAAATTACATCTGGTATCATCTGAACTTCATTATTATTCAGTGGCATACTGCCAACTATTGCTATTTTTACATCTTCAATTGGTATTTGAAAACCTAATCCACGTAAGATTTATTTTAAAAGCCTTTGACTACATGTAGTGATTGCATAAACATTCTCTCTCAGCAGGACAGAGTCTATCCCTCTGAGCATACAGGAACAGGTTTAGATTGACACGTAATACGAAGTTAATAATACCTTAGACTCCACAGTTTTATCTTCCACTGCTCATACCTCTGTCTTCGTAAATGGTAATTTCAATCTGCAGAGAAAGGCTGTTAGGGAAACATACTATAAAAAGATTATGAAAACAAAGACAAAAAAAAGCAAGATATTAAAACTACAGAATGCCATTCTAACTGAGATGAAATGCCAGCATTTCATAGATGGACAAACCAGTAGACAATCTAAGAAACCACTAAAGGATACAACTCTTAATCCTCTCTCAATAGGGTCTGTCAGAAGGAGGCCCTGAGGAGCATAGATCTTCTCATTCTGTTCCTGAATGAACTTGGCAATTTTCTTTAGAACCTGGTAATAGAACATAGAGGTCAGCTTCTTAGTCAGCTTTTACCGCATTAGCATCAGAGCCCCAGCTTTATCACAAATATAACATTAGGGGAACCTAACATCACAATGCCAGTTTTCATTACAGACAGAATTTGCGTGATTCTTCAGAAATTTCAAGCGCAAGGGATCATTACGTTACTCAGTCTGACTAACACATAAGAGACTTGTCTATATGTAAAGTCATTTTGTAGTAAGATCTGGTGTCTACGTAGAATTGTAGAAGAATGGTGCAAGTCACAGAAAACCTACCAGGAAACAAATCCTTAATTGAAGTCTATGGAACATACTGCCTTCCAAGCAATAAAGTAAACAAAAGAAACTCACCTTTTCATAATGCGTTTCCATGCACAAGAAGATAGTATAGGCAGTCAAACAGGCCAGACACCCTTCAAGGTAAGACTGGCCTCCAAGTTTTTCAGCTTCTGCATAAAGGTTATTCAGTGTTCGGACAGTCTCTTCAAACTGCTGCCTATCAATCTGCAGAAGAAGTCAAATTTATCAGTCATGCCCTGCACACTTCAGAACTCACAGATATCATCAGATATCTGCCTTCATTTATTGTTTACTTGCACTTCCAAACTTTGTCAGAAGCATCACCTACAAACATCTAAAACAGGTAATATGTTTAGAGCCAAAGTTTGAAGGACACCTTGAGTTTCAGACCTGCAGTTCTTTGGTAAATATCTGCTAAGCGATTAGATTAAGTCTGAATTCCAAACCAAATCTGAACACAAAAAAATTAAGAGTAACAAGTAACTAAATCAAAGTGTAATTCACCTAAAAAAAAAAAACCCAAACCCAAAAACTTAATCCACAGGCAGAGATGTCCACTAGATTAAAAAAAGCATTGAGTGAGTGGATTAACAAAGCTAACTCCTGATATCAGTAATTCCTTATGGCTCCGGCAGTGCTGCTCAAATAACCCCTCATTAAAAATCAACAAAAGTGGAAGAGAAGAAAAGGACAGTGAGAAAAAGAAAAGGCGTTAGCGAGGAGTGGTTATTTTGCAACCAGTTGAAGATGTCACATTTGACAGTAATAAACAAAATGAAAGTACTTGAGACAGCACTTGTGAGGCTGCTGAACAGGCTCAGCAGACCTGTCTGGTCTCCACAAGAAAAGACAGTGTTAATGCAGCACAGTGCAACAATGCAGGCTTTATTCTCATTGACATAATGAATGCATTTTATTTTATTGCTACAAAGAACTGCTGTTTTCCTCAGAATTAAAGACAGCACAAACCACCAGCATTTCAAAAGCACTGAAAAGAAGAATTTTCAAGAATTTTAGGTGTAAATATTCACATCAAATTAAAAGCATTTTGTAGCCACAGTAAGTCAGAAGTGACATTTACACAGTGAACAATGTTTATATGCCAAAAAAACAAAGAACGTGGAAAGCATGATATGCTTTCAAGCTTCTAAAACATGCCCTCACGCGATGTGCAGACAGGATCAAGATGAGCGGAAAAAAATTGTTACCATCTTTAAACTTAAAGGTAAATACGAGAGCACTTAGCAGAACCCCCTTGGGGTGCAGGGGAGGGGGAGCTACTCCCGGGCCACCCGGGGGAGTCCGTTTCTCACCCCAATCTAGAAAGAGACCTTTAAGTAAACGGGGGGGAGGTCGGTCTGTGAGGCGGGGATCCGCCGCGGTGCTGGGGCTCTCCAGCTCACTCACCAAGAGCACGAGGCCGCCGCCGCCCCCGCGGGCACCGCCCCCCGCGGGCAGGCACAGGCACTGCCCCCGCCCCGCCAGCGGCCCCGGCCCCGGCCCCAGCCCGGTGCCGCGGCGAGCGGGCCCGGTGCCGCCGCTGGGAGCGGCTCGGGCGGGGCGCCGCCCGCCTTACCCGGTTCTCCAGCTCGGCCGGGAACTTGCTCTGGAACTGGCACCGCGTGCCACCACTGTAGTCCCGCTGGATGAACACCTTGCCCGACACGGGTGCCTGCTGCGGCCTCATCGCTCCGCGGCGAGTCGCCGCCGCCGCCGCCCGCTCCGCGCACCCCCGGCCGCGCCGCCGCCTCACTTACGGCTGTCGCAAAAGCGTCGGCGTTGCCGAGGGCCCGGGAAGAAGCGGAAGCGCCCGCCCTGCGCATGCGCCTCCCCGCCCCCTGCGGACGGGTCGGGAGAGGGGACGGGGACGGGGACTCGCTGGGCACGTGCTCCCCCCCACGGCGCATCCCGGTGTTTGCAAGGCGTCATTGGTCTGTTTCCCCCCACGGGCACACTGCTTGGTACAGCCCC
>PTFA01000091.1:290136-415016 GCA_003342895.1 Casuarius casuarius
GGGCGCGTGACCGCTGCCTCCGCCTGCGGGGACCCGGGACGGGCTTGGATGCCGCGACCAGCCCCTGGCGCGCGGAGGGAGGTGAAGCTTCGCAGCGCCGGGGCATGTGTCCCCGTGCACGGAAAGCGCTGCCTGGCCTGAATAAACGGTGCGGATAACGCCGATGGCGCTGCCCCGCTTCCCGAGCAGCCCAGCGTGGCGGCTGGGCGGCCGCTCGAAGGACGCAGCCTTGGCGGAGCCCCAGCCCCTGGGGTAGGGCAGCGCGCTGGGCAGAGCTGTGTCCCGGAGCGGGTGCTGCAGCCTTGCTGGGACAGGAGACTTGTTAAGAAACTAATGGAGCAAGTGGAAGTGATTCTTGTGGGTGGTGGTGGGTTTTTTTTTATTATTATTGTTGTATTCAACAAGCCTGTTTGGAATTAGACTGGCTTGTTTGCAGCGAGTTACAGTGAGTGTTGCTTGTTGCTTAAAACTTTTTAAAGTAAATGAATGCCCTAGTGCCCTAGCTCGGCCATCCTACCTTAAAGCGTTTTGAAAAGCTGGCAGGAAAAATACCTGTAGAGAGAGATGGCAGGGAATTATAAAAGATAATGTGATTTTTACACCCCCCCCTCGTGTCCAGAGCTCCCTTGGAAAGGGACGGGCTCCGTGCTGCTGCTGAAACGCAGGCTCCTGCAGGGAGCTTGGGGCTGGCAGTGCCGTGCCGGAGGCTGAACGACTCCAGCGAGTTGTGCGCCGTGTCCGGGGCTCGTCTGCAGAGCAGCTTGCTGCTGTGAAGGCTGCTCCAGGGCAATTACCTTTAGCAAACAAAGAGTTCGTGCTCAGCTCTGCTGGGAGCCCTCGCCCAGCTGGCCCGAGTCCCTCCGCTCGAGGGGCTGCACAGCGTTATCCCGCTTTTCCCGGTGGTGCTCGTGCTTTGCGGAGTTCTGCAGTTCTCCTTTAGCTTCCCTGGTTTTGGGGCAGGGGCGAGCGCTGTGGGGCGGAGGAGTGGCGTGCCTGGGGCGCCCGCAGGAGCGGGTGCCGGGCAGTGCCTTGGGCTGGTGGGACGGGACGGGACGGGACGGGGTGGGCGAGAGGCAGCCAGCGCGGGCTGCGTGGAGGCAGCCAGCTTGGGGCAGCGCTGCGGCTTGGCAGGGGGCACGCGTGGCCACGCCTGATGCTCGCTGGGGATGTGCAGCAACCTCTGCCCCCCATCCTGTGTCGGCAGCGGGGCCTGGGGCAGCTCTGTGGTGTGAGGTGTGCTCCCGCGCCGCGGGGTGAGGGCCGGGGTGCTCTCGCTGCTGGGGCGCAGCCTCTCCTGCACGGAGCAAACGCCAGCGCGGGCTTTCCGGCAGCGGCTCGTGCTCACCCGTGCGATTGCTGGAGGAAGCTCTTTGTTTTCAAGGCAGTCTCTAAAATCACTGTCCACTGTGAACTTAGTCTCTTGGTCAAGACTGCTGTCACATTGTGTGTGCGTGTACAAGGGTTGCTTTTATTCCCCCGGGACTTCCCACCAAGAAGTGCTTCCCACTGTGCTCCTGGGAGAGGCTGGGACTGAGCGGCTTCCTTCCCCCGCTGCCCCTTCCCGGGTTCACTGCACTCTGGGCTGCTCACTGGTCATTTGTTTTAGAGGCATGAACTGCCCAAGAGCCAGGAACAGCCCTCGAAGCGAGCAGCCTCTGCTCCGTTTTCCCTGTGTAGTCGAACAAGTAAGTTCCCGTGAGCTTTCGGACCATCCTGACAGCAGCGCTGGGGTGGGACGATATTGCTGTCTCCTAGTGCTGCTGACGTCTCGTCGGCGCGGTATTTGGGCACTGTCACTCACAGGCAGTGCTAAAGGGACTTCAGCGCAAAAAATCCCGTCAGCTCAGGCTTCAAGCATCTGCGGGTCCCTCTTCCCCCTCGTGTTTGGGATGCAGGGAGGACTTATTCTGCACGAGCTTCGGGGCGCATTTACAGTTCACTTGAAGCACAAATTAGTAATCAGAGCTGGGCAAGTAGTGCATGAAAGTGTCACAGCCGCTCGGATAAATGCAACATCTGCTAAATAGGGTTCACAAATCTTATGTCCCGTGCACTTTTACATGAGCAATTTGTTTGCAAAGTTGTTTACAGAAAGTAAGTCTTTAAAATTCTTGCACAAATGTGAATGCTCTTGACTGTTCAGCAGAGAAACTTGTGCAGCCATCTTTACATCCCTGTAGCTGCTTGGAAGTGTTTCAGGCAGTCTAGTTGCAGGAGAAACTGTTGCCCGTGATATAGTGAGCACCGGGAGCCCCAGGGGTGGGCCAGGCGGAGCCCCCGCGCTCATCCCCTGCCCGGAGCACTGCTCCAAGAGAGGACCAGAAATCTTGCTAGAAAACACCTCTTCTGCGAGAGAAGCCCAGGCCCCCTGGTAATCGTCCGGGCTAGACCTGCTGCCCTCCGGCGTGCCGCCTTCACGGCGCTGCGCTGACTTGCAGCAGAGGGACCTGGGTGCGGTCACCCACGGGTGACCTGTGCATAGGGGAGCTGTGACTGTTGTGCCCCAAACAGCTGGGAGCGAGCAGAGCAAGCCTGGAAGCTAATTGCAGCCGTGGCTATAATCTAAAACAACGCAGCAAATCCTCCTGCCCTGGCGCTCCCGCGCTACGTTCTGCAGAGGACCCGAACGCGGCCTCCGGGACCAAAACGGGGCTGGAGCTCGCAAGAGTCCTGGCACCGTGGCCGACCCGCGAGTGACGCGCGTCGCGCGGAGGAGCGACGCATCCTGAGGAGCGAGCAGGCGCGTGCGTCGCGATGCGGCACCAGGTCTCGGTGCCGCGCGGTGGCTCGCGGGCTCCTCTCCCCTCGGGGCCCTGCAGCGTGCAGAGCTCCGCGCCGGCCGTGCCTGTCTGCGCGGTTTTCTGCTGGCGCAAACTCCTGGAGCCCCCTCGGATTTCAGGCACTGGGGTGTGTTTCCTGTTGACTTAAAGAAGGTCAGAGCCCAGCAGTGTCCCCCCTTTTCTCTGGGCATTAATAAGAACGAGCCCTTTCAGTATTTTTCCCCATTAACACCTTAAAATTGGAATTTGTTTCTGCCTCTCAAAGAGCTGACCTGCTGAATTCCTTTCTCCTTAAGCATGAGGCGGTAAAGCCTGCAGGCCCACAGGATGCATCAGGGGAGTTGCAGATTAATATAGCATTACACATTCCTTTTCCTGCCCCTGGAGTAAGCCGGCTCTAAAGCCGTGTGTTAGAAAATGGTCAGCGGGGGAAAAGCAAGCTGGAAAGGGGCTGAGGTTGTGCTTGACGTAAAGCTGCCAAATGCAGAAGATGGGCCCCACTGCAACTGCTGCAGGGTAAGAGACGGTGTCCAGCCTTCACCCCGGCTGCTCGCAGGGCACCCCGAGCCTCCTCGCTGCTCGGCGTGAAAGTGCCCCGCGGCGCGACCCCGGAGCTGGTGGTGCCTCGGGCCCCGCGGTGCCACTGCCCGGTGGGGCGGGCGGCTCTGCCCGGTGCCGCCGCTCAGCCGTGACCCCCGCGGGCTGGCGCTGCCTTTCCCGCGCTCGGGAGAGGGCTCGGTGCCGCGGGGCCGGGCGCCCCGTGGGGCTGTTCCTGCCGCGCCGGGCGCCCAGCGGCGCTCGCCCTGCCCGGGCTGCTCCGCAAAGCCGGGGCAGCGTTTTCCGTGGGGAGAGGAGCGTTGGCAGGACGTGCCGGCAGCGTGGCTGTCGGATGCGCTGCCTTGCCGGTGGGAACGGGGCAGATGCAGTGTCGGCTGCCGGGTGTGCTGGATCGGCACCGGCTGCTTCTGCTGCGGCGGGTCCAGCACCGCTGCTGGCCCCGCTGGAGCTGGGGACCTGGGGGACCCGGGGCCGCGGTGTCCGCGCTGCCGCGGCGTTGCCCGCCGTGCTGAAAAGCAGCTGAGCAAAGCCTGTGTTTTCACCAGGGAACAGATGAGTCTTCCTTCTTCCCTCCCCCTTTGGCTGCAGGGAGACCTCGTCGGGTGGACCCTGCACTGGCTTCTGCGTGGTTTTTCTGGCCCACGTGGGCTTGAGAAGTCTCCTGGCACGAAGGTGGGCTGCCGAGGCGCCGGGGCAGCGGGAGCTGCTGTGGTCGGCCGACGCGTGGCCGGTGCCCCCGTCCCACCCCGGTGGGACCCCGGTGGTCCCAGCACAGCAGCCAACCCCGGGCGCTGCAGCTGCGATGCCGCCGGGCTGTCGCCCTCCACCAGCATCCCTGCTCCCGCACCGGGAGTTCATTAAATGTGCAGCCTGGATGGAGATCCTCCTTGACTGCTCATTTAAAAATAAAGTGCTGGGGACGTTGCCACATCCCCGAAGGCTGGCTTTTGCCTCTGTGTGCGTGGCTGTAAGTTAAGATGGGAGATGTGGCTCTGGCACGTGAGGGTTTTGGAAGAGGCTGTTCTCCAGCTGTGCTGCGTCGTCTCCTGGGTACGGAGACGCCCCTGAGTGGGACTGTGGCTTTCGGGTGCTGCGAAGAACACCTTGTACCTTGTTAGCTGTTCGTGTGTCGGGGCAGCTGGAAGGCCAGTTGTCCTGCCTGTGTGATTAATAAAGACACGGTGCGTGATCCCGGGAATTAGCACTTGGCAGAGAACAGGCAGCAGGGGAGAAATGAGCTGCAGCAAAAAGCCAGCGTCTCGGCTGAAGCCCTGTGGGGCATCTGCGACAGGAGACCTGAGCGGCCGGGAGGGCCGCGGCAGCACCCCGCTTGCGGCGGTGCCGGGGGCCTGGCTGTGCCGGGGCACCGCTCCCGCGTCTCCCGCCGGCACCGCGGCAGGCGTGCAGCCTCGCTGCGCGGCCGCGGGGGAAGCGCCGCTCTGCACGCGGGAGCCGGCAGATGTTGTGCTGCAGCGCAGCGCTCGAGAAGAGCTCTCTTGTGTGGGAAAGGGCCCTCTGTCCTGCTGGACCGGGAACAGAAGCAGCGTCTCCCAGCTCAATAAATTTATCCGTCAGTAGCACAAATCTACGTCTGTGCTGCTGGGTGGTCCCTGCTCTGGCTGGAGACAGGAACCTGGAAACGGTTTCTTACTCTCTGGATGAAATGAACTTTCCTGCCGAGATGGATCCCAGCGCAGCGTCCGCTCGGGAGGGCGGGCGGCTGGGGAGCAGAGCTGGCGTCCCCCGCGCAGCAGCGGCGAGGCCCTGCGGAGAGACCTGGCCCCGAAAGCCCCGCTCCTCGCCGGTGCTGCCTGCCGGCCTTGGCGGCTGCCTGCCGGTGCCGGTGCCCGCGCCCGGCCTCGTGCCCGGCCTCGTGGCCGCTGGCAGCGCTCGCGGGCTGCGCGTGCTGTCGGCGAGGCAGCAGCAGCCCCCCGGTTTGCACCGCGCTCCCCGCTTTGCGGAAGCAGCCGCGGGGGCTCCCGCGTCCGACGCTGCCGCCGCCGGTGGGGACCCCCGGGGCCCGTCCCGGGTGCCCCCCGCGTGCCCGTGGCAGCGGGACCGCCCGGCCGGCAGCCTCCGAGGCTGCTCCTCATCGCCTCCTCTCTCCTCTCCCTCGCAGGAACCACCGTGTGCCCCCCGTGCGACAACGAGATGAAGTCGGAGGCCATCGTGGAGCACCTGTGCGCCAGCGAGTTTGGTAAGGGGAGCGTTCCCGCGGCCCTGCCCGCTCCCGCGGCTCGTCCCCGCTCGGGGCTCCGGGTGCGGAGGAGGAGGAGGCGCTCGACGCCCRGGATGGGCGCGCTGCGGGGCGGCACGGCTGCCCTTCCCGGCGCTTTCCAGCCGTCGGAGCCCGCGGGGTGCGGGAGGCTGCGCGGCCTCGGCGCGTGGCCCGCGTCCTCCCCGGCGGCGCGTGCCTCTAGATGTCAGTGTTGCCCCGCGGAGGCGCGCGGCGTGGGGACGGGGACGGGGACCGGGATGGGGACAGGGATGGGGACCAGGACCGCCCGGCGGGTGCAGCCCGCGGGGTCCCAGCCGGCTTCCCGCGCGCCCGGCCTCGGCGACCGCGGCGGTGGGAGTCCCCGGTGCCGTCGGAGGTGTTTCCGCACGTCTGTCCTGCCCCGTCGAGGCGAAACGCCTCTCGCGGGACGAGGCCCCCGAATGTGGGGTCCCCCGCGGAACGGAAATGCCGCGGGCTGCGAAACGCTGCTGCCGTCGCCTTCGGCCCCAGCGGGGAGCAGGAAAGCAGACACCTTCACCCGAGCGGCTGGGAGGTGGCGGTGGGTTGCGCCCGGCGCGGGGCAGAACGGAGATGTCCGCTTCTTACCCAGCGCTGGGAGCTCATGAGCGCACGCGGTGTTTGCAGGAGCGATGCGCAGGGTGGACGCTTGCTCCGCTTGCAATGACAAATGGGCAGACTGGCTTCTTCCTTTCCCCAGACCGCCTGCACTGCTGGCTTTCGTTCTAGCAGCATTATGCTGCTCTTGTCAAATCCAGATGTATTTAAAAACAAACAAACAAACAAAACCCCCAAAGCCAGCCCTTGTCTTGCTAGGGGGAGGTGGAAAAAATGCAGAGCTACTTGAAAGCTGTGTCCTAAATGCATCATGGCTAAGTAAGTGAGTCAGACAATCGTAGGTAAACAGAACTTCATAAAAAATATCAGAGAAAAATATTAGCTTTCTCAGATCAAACCCAGAATTAACCGGTTTTGACATCCTTGCTGGTGTATGTAACTTTCCTGGAAGGTTATTAAAAGCATATTGAACAAGGTGTGCATTCCTCGGGGATTAGCACTTGAGCGCGTCCTGTGCCAGAGCGTGCTGTGCAAACCCCAACCTGCTCCGCGTGCTGGTGCGTTGCCCTCGCTGCTGGAAACCAATTCCCCGCTCTCCCGCGGGTTTGGTATGCCGAATGTCCCAAGTTCAGCGCAGACTTTTTCCAACAGGGAAAAGCGTCAACAGGAACACCCGTGTAATGGTTTCTCAGGAATGCGCCTGCTCCCAGCCGGGTCGGGTAGCGGAGGCAGGAATCCGGTCTGGCCGAGGGGCAGACGCGCGGCTCGCTGTCCGTGGGGCCGTGCGCCCCAGGGCGGGGGGCAGCGGTGCGGGGCAGCGCGGGGGCTTTGGGCTCCGAAACCCGCGCTCGGAGCAGCGGTGGGCGGGAGCAGCAGCTCCCCGCTGCAGACGCGGGTCCGGTGATACCTGTCGTGTCCCCAGACACCTGAGCGAGGAGTGAGCGTGGCGGTGTCCCGCCGGCGGGCAAGTGCTGGGAAGGGAAAGGGAAGTTTAACCACGGGCTTGTCGTCAGCCGCTGCCGCTAACGATCCTCCCGGGGCGCCGGGACGGTTACGCAACGAGGAGGGGAGGCCAAACCAGAAGTATTCGCAGCCTGGGCAGAGGCTTGAGCCGTGGACTTGCCTGCAGGGAAGGTTGGTTATTGAGAAATGTTGCGGTGACGGAGTCCGGAGGATGGAAGTGTTTCCGCGGGCGGCTCCTGGGGTCGGGCTGTGGCGAGCAGGCACGTCCAGGGTTACCGCGCGCCGCCGGACGGCAGAGCTGGAAACGCGGGAGACCTCAGCCTCTGCGTCCCCCCGCTTAACCCCAGTGCGGCGGAGGTTTTCGCGGAAACCTCCCTTCGCCTCCTGCCTCCGGCCAGCTTTGGGGACGGACCTGCCGGCTCCGGGCCGGGTGTGCGGGCGCCGGGGTCTGGCAGGGATCGCTTCAGGCCTGGCGTCGATGTACCTGCATCAGCGCGTCGGCCCCCCTCGTTAGCGCGTTTCCCCTGCTTCATTCAGAATTGTCCCTTTGCTCTGCCAGAGCAGTCCGAGGGTTTTTCCAGCCATCCTAAGTAGCTTGGGATCGTTCTTTGTTCTCCGCATCAGCAAGAGTCCAACATGTAACTTTAGTTTTAAACACGTCAGAGCTCTTGCCAGTGCTGAGATTCCTCCCATTCCTCCGTCTTGCCGCTGCTGCTTTCTCTTTTTGTCTCGGAAAGAGGTTTTCATCTCACAACGAGTTGACCTCCCTGCTGTAGGGATGTCCAGATGCAGCTGAGCAGGGCACAGCTGGTGTCTGCTGCATGCGAACCATCGTCCGTTCTTCTCCGTGGAAAGCCGGTCGTGTTTTGGGTATCCTTTTGCTCCCTGTTCCTCCCCGTCACCAGGATAAAGAGCAGTGAAGAAGCTCACTTGCGTGGGCTTACGGTGGTTACAGGTTTCACGCAGCGGCAGTGGGTGTTTTCCTCCTCCCGTCAGCGTTTCCCCTCTCCGCCCAGCAGAAGTCCCGGGGCGGTCGGTGCTGCCTCCGGCGCGCAGGCAGCGGGGGGGCTGGCGAGAAGCAGGCGATGCCCCCCGGCAGTTCGGCGTCCCGGCGGCAGCGTGAGCCCCCCCCCCCCCCCCGCGATGGGCGGCAGGGGCTGCGCCGGCTCCTCTCTGCCGGCGTCAGGGAGCTGGTGAGCGGCCGAAGCGGAGCCGGCAGCAGCCGCCTTTGTCCCCGGCCTGTCCCCGGCACCGCTGGCCTGCTCGGCGCAGAGGACGGGTGAACACGGGAGATCTCGCCGGCACCCTGAAAGGGAGGAGAGCGCGGGGCAGTCCTGGGGACGTCCCTGCCCGGGCAGAGCAGCCAGCTAGGGATGAATCGGCTCCGAGGAGTTTTCCCAAAGCAGCGTGCGTGGCCCTCGGATCTTTGTTTAGTCTTTGGGGGTCACTGTCATGAGGGTGATTTCTCAAGGAGAGCTGTTTATCTGGCATTAAAATAAACCCTCCAGACCGAGCTTTGTCGTGCACATCCACCAAGGTAAACACTGGCAGCTGACAGGTTACAGAGCCTCATCAAAGCCAGACGTGTACAATAAATGTTTAAACTAACGCGTGTTGCTGGCGGGTCCTGCTCGCCCGCTGCTCCCGCAGTAGCGTTCTGCGGGTTTCACTCGCGTCCCAGCGGCTCGTCGCAGGCAGGATGTGAGAAGCGCTTCGCCCACCGCTGATGTGGGGCCGTGCTGGGGCGGGAGGCAGCGGCTGTGCGCCAGCCCCGGGAGCAGTGTCCGTCTCGCGGGCAGCAAAGGAAGAGCTGGGTCCAGCTGTGAGCACGGGAGGGCTGTCAGGAAAAGGGGTCTGTCTTTCCTGGGTCAGGAGAAGGGGCTCGGACAACATGCTGGTGCTCGGAGGGGTGCCGGGATCTGCCAGGCTCCTGGGTGAGCGGGATTCTGGATTTGCATTTGTTTCAACCGTGGCGAATGTGGTTCGGGGGACCTCCACTCCCTGCTGGGCCCACACCGCTGGGCAGCTCCTTTCAGAGCAGGAAGAGCAGGCCGAGCTGAATTCGTGTGATTAGCAAGGTCAGAGCCCCTGCCGAGGAGATCAGAGCCCGTTCCAGGCTTTGCCAAGTGTGCCAAGGCATTTCACGGTATTGGTGCTTTGAGAGCACCGTGGTGTTGCTTGAAAACAAACGGACTGGAGCGAGCGGCTGCCCTGGCAAAGACGAGCGTGTCCCTGTGCGAGCTCGGCGTGCGTCCTCCAGGTTGCCGAGAGCAGGGCTGTCCTCCGCTCGCTGGTGACGCGACAGGTTCTCAGGCATTTCCAGCAGTGACGTGTCCCAGCAGCCCTCCCCACCGCCTGCGGTTGCGGATATCGGTGCGTGAGCCCTGGAGAAAGTGAAAGATAAGGCAGGAGTGGCTTGGTGTTTTGGTAAAACTCTGCTTCCAAGCGCCGTCCCTGGCGTGCATCCCTGCTCCCCGCTGGACCCAGGGCGGGATGGTGGGTGGCTGCTTGGGCTGTCGCTGGGGAGCAACGACAGGGCGAGAGAGGACCTGGAAGGACTCCTGGGTCTGGAAGCAGATGTTCTTTCTAGCAGCCCAAGCTCTCCGAGTCAGCAGGGCCTGCTGACATACAGCGTGGGTGCCCATCGGCAGGGTTTGCTCTCTACCCTCCGGCTCCCTGCCAGCCCAGGCACCTTGCTGAGCTCGGGCTGGGACCCGCGAGAGCAGGGGACGTGGTGCCTGGAGCAGAGGTGGTCTGCCGGCGCGGGGCAGAGCGCTCTGCAAGGCGGAGCCTGCGGTGCCTGTCTCCTCCCAGCTGAGCATCCTCTGAGCATGCAAAGCTCATCAAGGGGCTGCTCACAACAGATCAGGGAAATCTTCCAGCAAGCCCAGGAGTAATATCATGCTATGGTGACCCAGGGGCTGGAGCCGAGCGTTTCTCGAGGTGTCCACATGGCCCTGGCTCACGCCTGCCACGAGATTGCTGCACTGCAGGAGCGGCGTGGGCACTCCCTTACCTGGGCAAAGCATTTGGCTCCATCTCTGCCTGCCGCTGTGGCTGTCCTGCCCGTACGTGGGACCACTGGCTCTGTGCTCCTGCAGCCGCTTGGAGATTGGCTTTTCTGTTCTGTATTTCAGCAGCCTCCAGGAGCTGCTCTTTTCTCCTCCCCAGCTCTCCGCTTGGAAGTACCAGCAAAGCACATCCGGCAAAGGGGAAAAGTGTTTGACCCCAGGATCTCTGCATGCGCCTTCCCAGCGTTGCACCGAGTTTGCTGCTCCCTTACTTGCCGTAGCAGCAGTCCCCGTCCCTGTGGTGAGCAGAGAGGTCCTGTCACGCCTCCGGCTATGAGCGGGTGCTGCTTTGGCCGGGCCCTGCTCCAGGTGTGCCTGCCGGGCGCAGAGGGCTTGGACCAGGTGGCAGAAGCATCGCTGTGGGTTGGAGCAGGGCTGGGCCCTGCAGAGCAGGTAGTGGCAGCGAGCGGTGGCGCAGGCGGGCCCCAGGAGTGGCCGGGCCGGGTACGCTTGGGTTAATTGCGGTTCAGGCCTTGGTGCAGCCCCAGTGTGCTGGGCATGGTGACGGAAGTGCGAGATCGCCCTTCTGTGCCCCCGCAGCCTCCTCCCCGGCCTCCCTGGGCTGCAGCCAGGTTTTATTTCTTACTGCTTGTGCAGGCTGGGCTGGCCCTGCAGTCTCCTGGAGTTCATTCCTCTCTGTCTCTCGGTGATTTTATTTATTGTTTCTGCCCTTTCTCCGGGGTCTGAGTGGATCCTGCTGAGCAGGCTCTCACTGCGCTGGAGACTGCGGTACAATCAATACATGCTGTTTATTTTTTCCCTTGACTGACAGTTTCTTGCCTGCAGCCTTCTCCTGTTACAGCCCTAATGTGTCTTCTGGCAGGTTTCCTTCTCTGAGTGATTTCTAAAGGAAGGAGCAGTGAGGCTGAAGGAACAGCAGAGCTTTTCCGTTCTCTCACGTTCCCTTCCCTGTCCCCAGGGGTGCTGGAGTGGGGCCTCTGCCCATGCAGGCGGGAAAGCAGCAGGAGTGGGGTCCTGATCCCCGGCCGCTGCATGCGGGAAAGGAGGGGTTGGAAGTGCCTGGGGGGCACGGTGGTCGTGATGCAGCTGCAAAACTCAGGGCTCGCTCGGCTGGGCTGTGCCGGATGGGTGGAAGTTGCCTGTGCAGCTTCGGGGATGCAGCCCGCGGAGCTGGCGCGTGCCCTGCTGCTGTGCAGCCCCGCGGCTCCTCGCCCAGCGCGGGGCATCCAGCGGAGGGGTGACGGAGGGTGACGCCGCGGGAAGCGTCGTCCCGGGCTGCAGGGCAAGGAGCAGGCCCTGGGGCTCAAGGTCGGGGCAGAAGCAATAGGCAAGGAAACGGAGCGGGGCGATGGGTGAGTTCCACCTGGTGAGTAAGCGGGGACGGCACGGGCTGCTGGGACGGCTTGCGTGCATGTGCGGCTTCCCCCACCGCGCTCCCCGGGGCAGATGGACAGCTGCTGGACTTGCTGGGGAAGACGAATAAACAGACTCCAGTGTCTGACGCATCTCCCTCCTCCGGCAGTGACACAAGTGTGGTGCTTACGAGGCCGGGGGAGAAGCAGTCTGTAAAGTAGGAAAAGTGCCTCTGGGAAAAGAGCAGGCGGCCGAACTGGGGCAGCGGAGAAGGCTGCGGGGGGGAGAGGCAGCCAGGGGTTTGCTGGGCTCTCGGCGTGTGGTGGGTAAGTAGAAGAAGGTGTGTATTGAGGAGGGAGGTGATGCTTTCTTGAGCCCGGAGAGGCTCCTGGCGCTGCGGTGATAAAGCCGTGCCGGGTCATCGGGCTGCTTGGTGGCGGGTGCACCCGGGGGTTGTGGCTGGGTTGCACCAGTGCCCTGTGCTTGCCAGCCCGAGGCCACTGGGAGGACGTGTGGGGTGGCAGCAGGAGCTCATCGGCCCTGCAGCCAGCCCGCGCTTTGGCTGGGCAGCGCTGCGGACCCCGCGCTGCTGGTGGCTGAAGGGCGCTGGGGCTGGGACCGGCAGGGTCCAACCGGGATTATTTGCTCCCCGTCAGCCACCTCGTCGGTCTCCTCGGCGCTGTCTGATCTTGGCTCCGTACGCCGCTTTGCACAAGCGAGGCTTGGACGGGTTTTTAGCAGCGCCTGGGCTTACAGCGCGCCCGGGCTGCTCCCGGACCTGCCCCGCCGCCTTGCCGTGCGGGGAGGGAGAGCGATGCGCTCCCGCGGCACGGGGCTGCCGGCCGCTGCCGGCCCGGTGCTGCGGCGCTCGGAGCAGCCCAGCACCTCCGCTAGCTGCCGGAGCAGCCAGGCGCTCAGCTTGCGGTGGCCATAGCGAAGCAATTTGCAAACAAGCCATTCTAGAAAGTCTCTTGTTACTGGTATTATACCGTTCCTCCTACACTGGAAACCACTGTGCTTAGTGCAAGAGTTCAGAGTCAGAACTGATAAAGAAATTGAGGTTCACAATGAGGGATGCTGCTGCCCAGTTTATGTCATGGAGCTTAGAGCTGCATGAAAACTGCTGCGCTGCTTTCCAGATCCGTTGCAAATTGATCTGGTTCGATGTCTTTAGTTCCTTAAAGCTTTTATCTCTTTAGCTCCTTAAACATCCTGAAATTGAAAAACGATGGAGTAAAAATTTCACTTAGGTTTCCAGTCCTCGATTACTTTCTTGTACAATAACAGTACAACACAACAGGGCTCTTGGCAAGCGCAACAGATGTTTCTGGCACACGAGCAGATAAATGCCGTTGCTCCCGTTGCCGGTGCAGTGGCTGGGAGCAGGGGGGTGACGCGCAGACCCCGCCGCCTGTGCAGGCTGTCATCGCGCCGTCCGGCTGCCATCCGAGTCTGGAGCGGCGCGTAGCGCTGCCGTCCAGGACGCAGCGCGTTCAGTGCAGCGGTGCCAGCGGAGCGGGACCGCGAGGAGCGGCACTGCGGGGGACCCGCCTCTGCGCCGGATCCAGAGCCTTGGCAGTGCTCTCTGCTGCACACGCGTTTGGGAATCAAACAAAAAGGGACAGCAATTAATCACTGTCCAAGCGCTATTTATCTGCAGCTCTGAAGTAAACTCCCAAATGATGGAAATATGTTAGTGATTTTTGGCCATATGTGCTTTTCCCGAAAAACAAGGCAGAGCCAAATGGCACAGAAGTGATACTTTAATGTACAACATATTTTCATCATTTTTCCCATGTATACTTAATTCCTCTGGTCATGGCAAAGGAACATTATTTTTTTTTATTTGGGTTGCGATTAACTCAGGAGAGTGCTGAACCCAAAGAGGAAAATATTTTCCATTGAAGCGGTGTTGGATTAGCTGCCGCTCTCCTGCAGAAGCGCGTGCGCTGCCGCCCGCTCCCTGCACCGCTGCCGGAGCGGCGCGGTCCTGCCTGGGCGGCCGGTCCCCGTTAGACCTGGCTCTTCCCAAGGGACCGTTATCACTCAGTGCAGAGACGTGCCCTGCTTGGAAACTTGTTTCGCAGATGCCTGAGGGGCAGGAGTGACTGGAAGCAAACCTTTGAGCAGCTGAGTTGACCTTTCAGATGGCCCTTTGGGAAATCCCTCGGTGCTGCTAGGGCAGGGAAAGCGGTGGTTCTTTCAGGGAACGCTTTGCTAGCAGGAGTGCACCGCGCCGGCCGGACAAGTCTCCCTGTCGTGCCGGAATGGCCGAGCGTGGTTCGGGGAGGGGAGGAGAGGGAAAGGGGTGCTGACGCGTTGCCCTCCGGTGGCCCTGGGCGTGGGGACGGGGACGGGGATGGGGACAGCTCTGCTCCATCGGAGGGGACTTCTGCATCTCATCCCGAGGGCCGGGTCGTCTCCAGCAGCCTGCTCAGCCGAGGGTCTCGTTATTCCCGGGAACGGCTTCGTTTGCGCTGTACCGGGCAGCAGCCCTCGCCGGGGCACGGTGCAGACGGATCGACGGCCCGAGTCGTTCCAGGGGCTGGGGGAGAGGCGCGGAGCGGTGCAGGGTGGGGGGTGACCGCGGCCGGGCAGAGGGGTGCTGCTGGGTCCCCGGCCCCAGGGCGTCCTGCCTGGCCGCCAGCAAAGCAGATCTGTGCAAGCGAAGGTGGCTCAGGAGTCGCCTCGTTTTTCGCTTCTCTCTGTCTTGTTTTTCAGCTCTTAAGATGACCATAAAGGAAGTGAAGAAGGAGAATGGGGACAAAATGATTGTTCCGCGGAAGAGAAAGGCCCTGAAGCTGGGGCCCATCAGGAAGAAAAACCTCAAGAAGCTGGTATTGTTCCTCAAGAACGGGGCCGACTGCCCTTGCCATCAGCTGGACAACCTCGGCCACTACTTCCTCATCATGGGCCGCCAGGTGAAGACCCAGTACCTGCTGACGGCCATCTACAAGTGGGATAAGAAGAACAGAGAGTTCAAAAAGTTCATGAAGAAGATGAAGTCTCCCGACTGCCCGACGTTTCCATCCGTCTTCAAATGACAAGGCGGGCGGTGGGGTGCTGCTGGCCGGGACCTTGCACAGCCCCGGGCACGCGGTTCAGGGCTCGCTCCTGTGCGGGGGCTGCTGGCGCCCGAATCCTGCCTGTTTGACCCTCTGTATTTTTTAGCGCTTCCTTCGCAGATCCCAGCCCTCCCACCCCCCCGTACCGGCATTTTCCTGAACGCCAGCGTGTGCAAGTGTGACGAGTTTATTCTAGTCACCGAGGTCACAAGCTATTTTACATCCGCAATATCCAAAGACCTATAGCTGTAAGGATGTGTGAACTCATTTAGTATCAACTATCAGGTAGAGAGGGCAGGTGGAGGGGTGTGACGTTACCGCAAGGGATTACGTGATCGGAAAGGAACCCGTGACCTGTCTTACTCTCGTGTTTATGGCTGCAGGGTTGCCCCAGATTAATTCCTGCTTGAACCAGAGCCAACCTGTTAGAAAAGCATCTGATCCTGACGATAAAAGTTAATTAATGAGTTACGGAGAATCTATTACAACCTTTGATAAGACCTCCCAATAGCTAATTGCCCTCACTGTAAAAAAATCGCTCTATTTCTAGTCTGAATTTGTTTAGTGCCAGCTTAGCCACGGGACGCTCGCGCTCTCCTGCTCTGCTGGATGGAGAGCCCTGCTCTCGGCACGGCTCTCGTAGCGTCGGGAGGACGCTCGTCCCTGCCGAACGAGACTGAACGAGCTCCTGGAGCCTGGCGCTCGTTTCCCCGTCCCTGGACCTGCCCGCGGCTCCTCCGGCCCTTCCCGGCTGCCGCTGGGCTCCGGCCGCGCGTCCCCGTCCCGGCTCCCGGGCGGGCGCCTTGTTTGCAGCCGTGCGGAGGTGCGTGCCGCGTGCGCGTGAGCCCGGGACGCCGGCCTCGGGGAGCGCTCGCGGTCGGCTCCCCGGCTTGTGTCACTTGCTAACTTTACCAGTGATGTTTTTATAGCTTCTTCAGGCTGCTGGCAAAATATCGGGTTGCAGGAGGCCGAGCACCGGTCCCTGTGGAGCGCCACGGGAACTGCATCGTCTCCGCGATTCTCTCTTTACAGCCGCTTCGGGACCTATCAGTTTCTAGTTTTAATCCATTTGATGTGTGACAACTTGCTTTGTATTGTTTTTTTTTTCTTAATCAAAATGTCATGTAGCGTGAGGTCAAATAGTTTATGAAAGACAAAGAGTACTGCATCCAAATGATTACCTTTATCGACCAAGCTGAAACTCATTATTCTGTTAATTGGACAAGCTCTCTTTTCCATAGACCCACATTGCTCTGCATTAATTATAGTATCCTGCTTCCATTCATGATTCTCATCAATCACGATTACTCCAGCAGAATGAACATCAGGCAGTCTGACATAATCCTGCTGAACTGGAGTTAAGTGAAATAACAAATCCCTATTTTTGAGGTTTAAATCAACCCCCCTCAAAGCTGGTAAATTAATTATTCTGTAGCTCGAGGGGCTGGTTATTCCCTATGTGGGGATGGAGCTGCAGACTTTATTGCAGACAAAGTCCACGAAGAAGCCAAGTGCTCTGAGCGATGCTCTGAAACCTAAAGAGCGATGCATTTAGGACACGTAGAAGATCCTGCGGAGTTGTCCTAGGCCACCGTTTGTACTAGCGTTGTTTCTTTGATGCAGAATTAATCATTGTAGATAATGTACTTTATCAGCTCATTAAAACAAAACGGCAGGGCCCAGGGTAGGGATGCGGCGCGCTTTGAGCTCAGAAGCTGGTGGACGAGTGTGCCGGTGCCGCTGGCCGCTGGCCGACTAGTCCTCGCTCCAGCTCCTTGCTACTCTCCTTGTACATGAAGTGTTTTTGGTAAAATTAACAGCACTAAAAGAAATGTTTGCTGTAACATCACATTATTTGTAGGTGGTTAAGGTATCTTTAAATTTTGTTTTAATGTAACTTTAGAGTGCTAACTTAGGAAAGTGTGGCAAATTGGGCAGGGGAGCCTTTTTCTGTTTGGACATTTTGAGAAAGAAAAAATGTAAAAGACTAGAGAAAATCAGCATTGCGAAGATCCCCCTTCTCTGGGCAGTGAATGAAAGCAGAAGGCCTTTCATTGCCGTAGCTGGAATGATTTTCTTTTGCTTCACTGAATACTCTCACACTCCTTAAAGGCTAACAGAGAGATAACCGTTAGCAGCACGAAGGTTAGCAGGGCCCTTACTCTAGGAAGGAATCACGACGTGGAAGCAGATCCTAAATGTCTCAGCGCGGTCAGAAAAAGGAGCTTCTCACCCCGCCCGGTGCGGCGGGGGCGGGAGCCTCGCTGCGGGAGCCGCGGCGGCTGGGCGGCTGGCGAGGTCCTCGCGGAGAGGCGGCTGGGAGCGAGGGCGGCGCTGCGGCCGGGCCGGCGCCGGGAGCGGGTCCGTGCGCGCTGGAGACTTTGGGGACCCGGTGCTCGCGGCGTGCGTGGCCCGGCCCCGCCGGACGCCCCAGCACGGACGCGCTCCGCTTCCCGCGGCTCCTGCGCTGGCGGAGCAGAGGCAGCGGGTTTTCGCGTGAAGATGCTCTGGGAGGAAGGACCCGGCTCGTCTCGCGCTCCCCGGCGCGACGTGCACCCCGTCCCCCTCCGGACGCCGGGCGAGCGCGGCCGAAGCGGCGTGCCGGGCCGGAGCCGCCTCGCAAACAGCTCGGCCCCGCGGAAGCAGCGTCGGTTTCCTCCTCCTCCTCCTCCGTGTGCGCAGAAGTTTCAGATGCTGCGAAAACCTTCAGCATCCCTTTTATTTCTGACCAGCAAACTTCAGCAGCGTGTTCATAATACTTTATTTTAGCAGTTGTTTTTGATGTTATGACTTGCATTTATTTTCAAATCTAATATCGGTTCTTTACTTTTATGCTTTTCCTTCCATGTATCAATACTCACTTAACTAAAATTGCTGAATTACTTGATTACAATGTGATTCCCCCTCTCCCCTTTTTATAAAGAGATGTTGTTTTCTAGCCTGCGTTGGTGCTTTCGGGGTGGCCGGCGGCGCGGCCGGCGCAGCGGGGGTGTGGGGGCTCGGCGCGGCCGCGGTGCCCGGCCGGCTAAGGGGACCCTCGCCGGCGCTGCGCCCTGCTCCCGCGCTCGTTCGGCTGCGTTCGAGGGCAACGTGGTTTCCTCGAGGCGGTTTTTGGCCGTTCAGCCGGTCTCATTACTCCCTGTTCTGTTTGACATCTTGGCAGTGAGAACTACTGTGGCCTCGCTGTGCCCAGTGCTAAAATTTCAGTTTATTGAAGGAAAATTGCCATAGCTTTTCAGTAATAAGATACCGGAGCAGAATTTGGCAGTATCTGACTGACGAGATTCCGTAAACCGGCGGCGAGGGGGGAGCGCAGGAACGTTTTCCCCTCCCTGTGCACAGATGCCGGGCGACGCTGCTGGAGCCGCTCGCCGTGCCGGGCCCAAAGCCGTGCCGGGCCCTAGCAGGTTTCCGTGCGGGCGCAGTGTTTTGGAGAGGGGTCACGCGTGGGGGGGTGCTTTTGGCTGGGCAGCCCCTGGCCCGCGGCACGCTGCCTGTCGCGTGGGGCGCGGGACCCCTCCAGGGAGCCAGCGGCGGGACCGAGCTGCTCCGAGCGCACCGCAGCCCTGGGCTGTGCCAGTGCCACCCCGGCAAGGGGAGCTGAGCGCACTGCTGCGGCATGGCTGGGACGGGAGCACGCTCCGTGGCGGAGCCCGCCGCGTGGCAGTGCCCGGTGCATGGCAGAGCCTGCGGCACCGCGGAGCTTGCTGCACCGTGGAGCTTGCTTCACGGCAGAGCCCAGCCCACTGCACGGTGGTGCCTGCTGCAGGGCAGAGCTCGCTGCAGGGCAGAGCCTGCTGCATGGCGGCACCCGCTGCATGCAGTGCCCGCTGCACGGCGGAGCCTGCTGCAGGGCAGCGCCTGGCACATGCAGCAAGGCCCCACGTGCCCTCACCCGAAAGCAGCCTCCCGAAGAGGAGCGGGGGTGAGTAGTGAGTACAGGACCCGCAGGTAGGGGCAGGCGGGTGGTGGGGGCCAGCTCCGCTCGAGTCGGCAGCGGCTCTGCTTGCCCCAGCGTGGGTCAGGCTTTACAGATGAGCACTAGACGGGGTGAAGCCTGGCTGCCCGCGCTGCGCCAGGCGCAGGCTCCGCTGTGGCGGCGGTGGGGGGGGAGCAGCCGGCCCCGCTCAGGGCACGGGGGGCTCAGCTCGCCGCATCCTGCAGAAACCCGGGCGGTCGCTGCCTGCGGGAGCGAGCAGCGCGGCTGCCCCTGGGCGGTTTGGCCCCGAGCTCCCCGCTCAGTCCCGACCACGTCGTGCCTAGAAGCGATGCAGCCTGGTGCCGGGATGGCCCCGGGCAGGGTCCCCCGAGCACCGCTCCGCAGCTCAAGCGGCACGCGAAATGCTTCCCAAGCAGCGGTGCTCCGGGCGCTGTCCTGGCGGGGAGCGTGGATGCACGGCCCTGCTGCTGCATGCCCTGCACCGGGGCAGCGCGGGAGCCCTGGCAGCACGCGGGAACCGGCGCGGCCAGCCCGGCAAGCACCGCCTGCACCGCCTGCTTTTCTCACGGTGTGTTTTGAGGAAGAAATCTGTACTTGATTGCTTCTAAACCTGTGGTTGATGTAAACACATTATGGCTTCTGTTTCTCTTCTGCGATTGGTACCCCCCCCAATAAAAGCCTGTTTTATTTTAAAGTTGTTTTTATTATCGCCTTTTCTGTACCAGCTGCATTACTCGCTCCACGGGTGCTGACGTCCCCAGGCCCCGGCGCCGTCTCCCTGCGAGGCAGCAGCTCTCCGCCGCTGCCCGGCAAGGAACGACGCAAGAGTTTACATCACAGAACCACAGTGTTGGGACAGAAAAGACTACTGTCAAATTGCTGCTGTTGGCCAGTATTTCATCGGTGTGTTGGATCCCCACTGACTGTCCCTGCTGTGGCCCGTGCCTCCAGCCTCTGCCGAGAGCCGTCCGGAGCGGCACGGAGCGGGCGGCCGCCGGCTGCTCCGGCCCCGGGATCGCCCCGGCACCGCTCGGGGGGGTCTCGTGTCCAGCGGGGCTGGGGTCCCTGCGGTCACGCTGCAGAGTGCTCCCGAGTGCTGGCGTGCGGGGAAACGTGGCCCCGTTACAGCAGCCAGAGGATGTTCTGATTTTGTGATTTGCTCCATGGAGGGGGAAAAGGCAGAATGTGAATAAACATGAATAAAACACGTATGTTAAAAACCCCAGGCACGCATCCAGGTAAGGCCAGACAGCACAGCTGGACTGCACGTTCTCCGCAAGTGATAAAGCACCGAGTGTTTTAATTTGCCGGTATCCGTTCGTTATCGTCTGTAGGTGTCACGGCTGTCGTAGTGCAGCTGCTCTCCGTGCAGCATCCCTCGCTGCTCTGCAGTCCTTGCTGCAGCTGGGCAATCCCCTCATTCCCTCAGACAATTCCCTCGCCTGCAGACTTCCCTGAACTTTTGAAGGTTTTAAAATGAGCTATCTGCTTTCCCGTGGGAAGTCGGTGCTTACCTATCCCCCGCCACCCTCTCCTGCGCCCTCGGTTGGGAGTGCCGCCCGCCTGCGTGGAGCAGCCCCGGCCCGTCGGGAAGTACCAAAGCTTCCAGCAAGGCTGCGGTGGGAGGTACCGGTCTGTGCTTGTGCAATGAAATAGTAATTTGTCATAGCTTTTTTTTTTAGGGAACCTTTGTTTTGCTTCAGTGTGGCACCAGCACAGTCCTGTCCTTCTGCTTCCAGAGATAGGGCACATCAGAGAACAGGGTGTGCGAATTTAGCCTCATTACAAATGGGGTTCTTTGCAACAGCTGAACTTTTTGAACAAGAAGGAAAAAAAAAGTCATGTTCAAAGCATGCAAAGATTATATTTTGTTTTATTGTGAAGTACTTTTGCTTTGAAAATTTAAATCCACTTTAATTTTCTTGTATTTCTTGTATTTCTGTGTAATTTTACTGTAACTGAACAGGTTAACTCTCATTCATACAGTGGGTGCCAGGAGTTTAACACATGGCAAACTTGATATTTGAGGCCATTAATATGATCCACCAGCTTCCTATAAAAATTCCTGCAATGCTTTTGCTCCACAGAGAGACCCCTCTGTTCCGACTACCCAGAAAACAGGCTGTTACAGAGCTGGTAACCATGACAATTCACCGATGCCACCACATCCTCCTTCATGCCATCAGATGTCTCATGGCTTCAAGTAAACTCATGCAATGAAAGGAAAGCAAAAAGCTCCTAGGGCGCAAACAGTATTGCCCAGGGGAATTGTCTACCCATTGCTCCCTAGAGGAAACGGAGCCGTTGCTCTGTTTAGCTGGTTGCAATGAAAGTAGGCAAACTTCCTGGAGAACTCCTGCACCTTCAGCCAGCCACTGCAGGCTTCAGCTCTCAGGTTGTTTTGATTAAAGTAATTTCCTCACTCATCCTGTGGGAAATGGCCACCTGATGTGAATGCATCGTGGGCTGGGCTGGGTCCCAGGTGGGTGGGAGAGGTCTCATACCCCAGAGAAATGTGCAGGCTCTGGTCCCGCAGTGCTTTCGGCCAGAAGTATCGATGGCGGCAGTGGTGTCATCATGAGAGTGCATAAGGTCAGAAACTCTGGTGTTTTTTGGGGGATCCTTGCCTGTATTCAGAGCTGGTATCTGGGATAGGTCACAGGCTGGGGCAGAGGCTGGCTGTCTCCTCTGGGCTTTGTGGCTGCTGGAGTTTTATTGCTGGTTCTTCCGTAATTAATAATCAAAGCATAAGCATCAGGTAGATTTGAAGAGATGGGGGAAACCATGCAATGTGCTCACAAAAAACTTATGTACTTGGTTCTTTTGTTAGCTTCTAGTGGTATCTGGTTACAAAGGGGAACTGGCAATTCCTGCAGTGTTTTGGGGTCGTGGAAAAAGCCATGGTCAGCTATTGCAGGAGGATGCCTTTGTGGCCTTGGGTTTGCCATTTTGCTCTCTGACAAAAAAGGCTGCTGAAACTGGAAACATCTCGTAGGTGTAAGCTATGGGGGAGCACCTGAGAGATGAGCGTTAGACGTGTAGGGTCAGATGGGGGAGCAAACATCTACTGGTAGGTGGAAGCACGAGAGCCTGGTTAAATTGGAAATTGGCTGCATATCTGCTGATTTGGGATTCCCTGGGAGTGGCAAGGCTGGTGTGTATGGTTCATGTGTCTATTTTACACTGTAACTATAATTAATTGAAATACTGATGGCTATAATACGTTTGACTTCTAAATTACAAGTGTTTGCCCATGTGCTCAGTTTAAACTGAGATGTACCTCACTGGCGGCGGTGGGATGGTCTGAGACGGGAATGTGCTCCTTGGGCGATGGGATCCCCTGGCTTCTATCACTGAACATCTGCCTGCTGCTTTCTGAATAAACGGGGCTGTTTCTCTGAATTGTGTGGATGCTTTGGGCACCTTCTGCTTGCGTTGGGACCCTGCAAAGCCCGGCACGTGCTCGAGCCTGTTGAAAAGCAGGAGGTGCAAAGAAACGCCCAGAGCTGGGCGAGAGCTTCAGCTCTTTGCGGCTCTGCAGCTTCACCCCAAACGTGCTGGGCTTCGGGCTCCCGCGCCCGGCAGGAGCGAGGCCTGGCCCTGAGCACCCGCAAAGGCGAGAGCAGCCCTGGGCCGGCCCCCCCGCCCCCTCCGCAGCCAGGGCGAGGGCCGTGAGGGTTTTCACCTGTGGGAAACCGCTTTTGGCTTGTGCGCAGGGTGCAGCAGCTAATTTGGGAGGAGAGGGAAGCGAAGGCTGTCCAGGCTTGCTAACTGCCTGCCCCGGGCTTGTCCGAGGTATGAATCTTGCATAAAATGAACTATCATCATTTTCTGACTCAATTTATCCTCCCAATAATGTTTATCTTGTTATTTGCTCTGGCATTCTTTCTGCTAAGTATCCTCTTTTAATTGAGTTTCTGGCCTCCGGTTTGTAGTTAAGTTATAAACAAACACAATTTTCTTTCATGCTATACAAAATCCATCCTCCATCCCTCAATTAATTTCCTACATTGCTGGCAGTGTGCATTCTGCTTTGACCCTGCTGGGAAATGCAGGGCTGGAAAGGGCAGCTGAGCGAGCAGGGAGGATTCCTCCTCCTGGAGAAGAGCAGATACCAGCTCCGCGTGTCAGCTGTGCAGCCAGCACGTGAGGGTTTTTGCCAAATGTCCCTTTCTGACACTCCTGCCTGAGGATGTAAGGTCCTACAGACGTGGCAGAGAGCTCTGCACATTGTTCTCACAAATGGGAAGGATGTTTATGCTCTAATATGGAGATAAAACCGGCAAAGCAGAGGGCTGCCTTTCTACGAGCGGCCACGCGAAGCGTAGACCAGGGGAGAGGCACAGAGCGTTAACAGGGAACTCGCGATGTCCGAAGATGATGAACAGAGCAGGAAGCGGGAGAGAAATGGTTCCTTTCCTTTCAGAGGCTTTTGTGGAAAAAAGATCCATCAAGGCTAACTGGAGGCAAAGATCCCCGCTGGGGCTGCGCAGCGCCCCGAGCTGCCGGAGGGCTGGCGGGTGCGGGAAGCGTCGCGCTGTGCTCGCTCCGCTCGTGGCCGCCTCCACCACCACACAGAGACGGGACGGGGAGCCTCCGCCCTGGCGGAGCAGCCGCCGTGTCCGACGGCCTCGGCCTCCGCTCGCCCCGGGAGAGGCCGGAGGAAGGCGCTGCCGTGGGGCTGGCAGCCGTGGGGCTGGCAGCCGTGCGCTGGCGGAGCTGCGCTCGGATGGCGAGGGATTTGCACGTTAGCAGTGACTATGAGGGCAGCAACGGGGCTGGAAACACCAGGGCCTGGAGAAAACGGGGAGGCAGCTCCCTTGCGTGAGCACGGATACCGAGACCTCCTCTAGATAAGTCTGCTGGGGCCGGAGGAGGCTTGTCGCCGGTTCACAGGCAGCTGCTCTGGGCTCGTCAGCCAAACATCAGTCATTCTCTGCAATTTCCCTATTTAATCAGCTTTTCCAGCAAACAGGTACCCAGCTCCTGCAGCAATAAAAATGTCATAACTAGAACAGCCTATCCTCAGTGGCAGGAAATAATAAGAAGTAACAAAGCTCCTTCCTCTTGCTTGCAGACAGAGATGCGTTTTTGGCATTTGCTGCCCCGTGGTGGGTGCGGTGTCTGGCAGGGAGGGAGGTGAGGTGATGCCGAGTCCTGCGCTGCCAGAGAGATGGGCCAGGCAGGGAACAGCTGCCGGGTGAATAAGGGACATCTCTTCTGATGGGAGTTTTGGGGCATCTCCAGAAATGTTCTCCAAAGCCAAGTCACAAGCCATGGTGAAACCCTCCCGCTTCCCCAGCAGCGTCAGCAGAAAATGCTGCATTGAGTTTCACTGGCTGCTCCTGCTTTCTCCCTGAATCATGTCAGACGACCCTAACGAAGGGCGCACGTGTGTTATTAAAGCCAACCTTGGCCCCAAGGCCAGAGTGGCATTTGGAAACCGGTATTCTCTGACACAGAAGCTCTCTCTTCTGTTTCAGAAGAGCAATGCCCAGCCAAGCCTCGTGCATGCTGCAGCTGCACCGCTGTAGAGGGAGGGCTCCATTAGATCAAGCGGGGAAAAAATCTTCTAGGATGGCTAGCAAGTGCTTTTAAAATCTGTTTTGTGAAAGCCCCTTTTAAATTATTATTTTTTATTTCTTCTCCAATTAATCCCACCTATGCAAGCTATGCATCGGCTAAACTTTTGGTTGTCCAAGTCATGCTTGAATGTCCTGCTTGGAAGGCGCGTAGGGAGAGCTGGCGGGCTCCCTTGCTCTTTTGAGACTTGTCATGTCGCAGACAGACCTGCACGCAGGTCCAGGGAATCTGCAGCACGTGGCTTCCATAAGCAAAGCCGCATCCCGGAGAGCCACGAGGGAGGGAGATCAACCTGTCAGGGCAGTCGACTGCACTGCTGAGGCTTCCCAGCCTCTGGAAAATGAGAGCTTTGCTTCAAGACCTTCCCAGCTGGGCCCGGAATCTCCCCTGGACCAGCAGCCTGCCACAAGAATGCTGTCTCCATCGCGGAAGCAGGGTCGGCTACACCCCTGCCATCCACGCGCAGGACGTGCCAGAGACCACGAGCACCCGGAGGAGCCCGGCCCTGTCTCCTCTCGACGCATCGGAGTGATGGATCTGTCTCCTCTCACCAGCGCAGGGGCATCAGCGCTCCGCCGCACAGAGGGCTTTGCTCACAGCCTGCCAAGATCCTGAGAGCCGCGAGCAATCAGCAAACAGCCCTGCTTTCTGCAGAAATGTGCGCAGCCTGGAAATTTGTTGGTGTCTGTAGCTTTTTTCCTTTAGAGACAAATAAGAGATGTTTGCCAAGTCCTTGCTCTAGAAAGGAGGAGGAGGAAAGCCAGGACATGTCTGGAAAGAGCCATAGCTGATAGCAGCCAGCCTGTGCTAGGGCCTCTTGCAGTTTTGGGGATCCAGATCTCCACTTCCATCCTGGAGATGCAGGGAACTGCCCCATTTGAGAGCCCGTACGGCTGCTTTGCACTCATATATTAGACCCAGCTCACAGAGTAAAGGCCCGTTGTGGGGCAGCAGAAAGCAGCATCTGATGGTATCTGTGTGTATCTGCGCGTGGCACATCACATCTTGAGTTATCAATGCAGCTGAGAGATTAATTTGCTAGGAGGTGTAGTGTGTGTATAAACGAATCATGACCCCAGAAGGGTGGCTGCGAGCGAGTACCTCTGCTGCTGCTTTAAGGCAAGGGAGAGATGGGGGCATTCGTCTCGGTCTGGCCAGCGAGCGCACGCACAGGCCCTCGCGTGCGGTGCTCGAGACGAGATAAAACCAAGCAAGTCGTGAGCTCGCACAGCTTTAGCCAGGCACAAACGTGACGCCTTTGAACCGGCTGCCCTGGAGGGTGGGAGATGGCCTGCGGAGGGGGTCCTGGGGGCGGCGGAGGGGCTGGGGCCCCCCGGGCAGTGGGGGACCGCGGTTTAAAGAGCTGGCGTGCTGTGAGCGCACGCAGGCCACGGTGGCACGTTTAAAGTTTCATGTTAAATGGTCTTAATAAAATGTTAATGTCAGGCTAAATGTTCATAGAAGCCTCTCCCCCTGAATTAATGCTTGCCAGAGAGCTGAGACATAATTATGGGTGATCCTACTTCAATTATTAAACATCGTGCTGCCCGCTGAATTGGTGTAGCCCCTAACCGCCTGCTCTGGAGTATTTACAGTTTCTTCACCATTTCATGTTCTTTCCTCTCACTCACCCTAAATGTTTATTTAATAATCCTGAAAGACCTTTTAAGCTTCCTGGATTTAGTGTTTGCTAAACATCCTGTCACTTCCACTTCTATTGATAATTCCCGGGCTGCCGCAGGGTGGCTGGGCTCTGCGCTGCCTGGAAGCCTTTGCCGGAGGCTGGGCCGCCTCCAGCCTGGCTATCTCCATCCCCGGGGCCCGGGAGCCCCGTTTGTTCACTGGGAGCAGAACCGAGGGATCCAGCCCTGGATCAGCAGCTTGGGCCCGGGGGTTGTCACCCGGCAGGCTGGGTTTGGCGGGGAGCGCGTGCGGGGGTTAAAGGATCCAGGAGACCCCTGTGCCGCGGGGGCCGTGCAGCTCGGAGGGGCTGCTCCGACGGAGCAGTCTGTCCCGGCACAGTGCCCTGCCTTCCCCGTTCCTGCCCCACACGGGGACCCTTGAAGGGTTGACCTGGTGCCTGGGGCTGCTCGTGTCCCCATCTAACCCGTGTGAAAATAGACGTCTGGAAGCCAATATTGCTCATGCAACGAGTGCGTGGAGAGGAAATGTCAGCTGGATAACCTCACCTTTGCAGTGCGTTGCCTCAGCCCCGAGCTTGCCTTGGGCCCTGGCAGTATTCACTTCAGCAAATGCATTTTCCTTCCCAAAAGCTTTTGGTTACTTTGGGGTTAGGGACTGCTTTAGAGCTTGTTGTCTTCCTGAGCTGCCTTGTTTGCTGCAGTGTTTAGACACTGGGTCCATGGGAACTTAAACTCCCTGCTCCTCCAGCAGCTCTGTTCCGCGAAATCTGTTCTCTGCTTTAGTGCAAACTGGTGATGGGAGATAGCAGAGGGTCTTTCTGCGTCAATTTAACATGTCAGCAGAGAAGGGCATCTGCTTACAATTATGGGTACCGCCTCGCTGGAGGATTGGCGTGGTAGATTTTATAAGGTGATAGGAAGTCTTTATCAATTCCTAATTCCTTGTGTCATACAAAGGAATACATACTAGATATATCTATTTTACAAAATCAAAGGATAAGCCGCGAGATTGCTATCGAGGGAAGACGCCCTGGCGCAGAGGAGCCACGGGTCTCCAAGCGGAGGAGGAGGATCGCTCGGAGCGGGAGCGCTCGGTGGCCCTTGGTGCCCCGCCGCGGGAGCCCGGCTCCGAGGGGCAGGAGCGCTGGCGGAAGCGTCTTGTTGCTGGTTTCGTAGCATGCTCCAAAACATGGAAATGGTCCCCAACCTGCTACCCGAAGTGCTGAAAGCCCTTAGAGGGGCCCTTTGGCTGCAGGAAGCTGCTGTCAGCTTGCCCCTGCTGTGGGGCCGGCCCCACCCCGTGCCGTGGGCACAGCTCGCTCCATCCGCGCCTGCTCCTGGCCTTCCTCTGGGGCAGCTTTAGTGCCCCAAGGACTGGACTGCTCAGCACGAAGCTTCAGCTCGAGTGCAGGAGGCAAAAGGATGGGGCAGACTGAGCGCTCGGGGGCTGCCACTGCGCCGCGGTGGAGATGCCAGGCGTGCAGCCCGCAACTTCTGCTGCTCTGTGTCTTGTTGCTGGAAACCGCCTCGTGCAGCGATTACACGAACCGTGCCCTAGCCCAAAGCAGAGGGGGCTGCGTGCTGCTGTCAGGTCGCGTTTTTCTGTATCCAGCACAGGAGGTCCGGTGGGAGCCTGTCTGCAGGAACCTTTGAGCACCCCATGCAGGTGGTCGTGCCACAGCTCCGCAGAGCTGGGTGCAAGCACAGTACGGCAGTGTTTAAAAGCACTGAAATGCTGGCTGCTCTGCTGTGGGCAGGCGTTGCTTGGCCTTGGCTGCGGCGGTCCGTTGTGCCTTTCCCCTGCAGCGCGCGGGGTGCCGGGCTGGCAAGGTGCTGCAGCTTGGCCCTTTGGCCACGTTCACAGCATGTTCACGTCGATGGGAAGGACACCAGGCAAGTCTGCGAGCGTGGGCTGGAGGGAGCCCGGTGTCGGACACAGGGTGAGAGAAGGGACCGCGCAGGACCCCTCAGCTGCGGGAGGGATTGGGATTTACCCCGCAGGGGATGAGGGGCTGGAGCACTGGGGCTGGCTATCACCCGGCCCCGGGAAAAGTAGCAAAGCAGTTTGTGTTGCAGACAGTCTTGGGAACAGAACACACAAATAAGAAGGGTGAAAATCTTGGGCTAATTGCTAAAACATGGCAGAAAAATAGCCAAATCCTCCCTAAGAGTTGGAGAAGGTGCATGTCAGGGAATGCAGCCTGGGTAAGCGGGAGGCAGGCCAGCACCTTGCTGAGTTACAGAGAACGGCAGCAGTTCAGACCAGGGCTCCTTGGCAGCTGGTCCGCAGTGCCCAGTTTTGGGGCCGGACGCGGGGCACGTGCCCTCCCGGCACGCGGGGCAGGAGCCTCCGCTGCGTGTTGGGGGCAGATCCGAGGCAGCCGTGCAGGTGTGGGAGCTGCCGGCAGGCGATGCGATGCGGCGAGCGGCGGTGTGTGCCCTCCCCGGCTGCGCGCCGCTCCCGGTCCGTGCCGGGGCTCGGGTTGCAGCGCGCTGGCAGCGCGGTTGGCGGGGGCTGCGCGCTGGCGACGGCGGGTCCCACGAGCCGTGCCAGCCCGTGGCGGTCCCGGCGGCTGGGGGCGGCTCAGCCCCGCGGCGTGCCGCGCGGGTTGCCAGGCTCCCCACGCTTGGGATGCGTCTGCTCCTCGCAGAGCAGGAACAGTCTGGTTTCAGTTTAAACTCCCAGATGTTGGTCGTGTTACCAGCATTTCTTTTTACTGAAGCAAGTTCAAAACATCTATTTTTCTTTAAGTTTGCAGACATGAGGCGCAGGGAAGCTCATGTCTGTGTGGCTGCTGACCGAGCGCAGACCGGCCTGGCGGCAGGCCCCGGCCTGGCAGGGACGTGCGGTGGCATCCGCCTTTGGAGCAGGACGCGTCTCCCTGGGGCTCGCACGTGGGGTCCGCGGGAGCTGGCGTCCAGGTGTCAGGCGTCCTCCTGGGCAGAGAGCGCCCTGCGGCATCTCGGCGCGTGTAGACGGTGCTTCGCGGGCCGGTGTGCGTGTGCCGCGTGGCCCCTCCGCGGAGGGGACGCAGACCTGTCCCCGGCAGCCCTCCAGCTTCCCAGATTCCCGTGGGGTGGTGAACCAGGCTGCGAGACTGGTCCGGCAGCGTGGGGCGAGGGCAAGGCAATGCAACCCAGCTGGGTGGGAACGATGCTCCTGCGGAGAGACCTAGCCCCAGACCGGGCTCAGATGGGTCCTGCCGGCTGGTGGCCACAGGAATGGCTTTTATAGAAACTTATTTCCAGAGTGCTTTAGGATCTGTGTTTTGCCACTATCTTTGATCATGATGAGGCAGAGAAGCAGGTCATAAAACTTTCTTGCCTGCACGGGATTAGTGGGAGCTGCCTTTCTGTGCTTTTCCAAGGCCTCTCAACGGGCAGCTCTACTGTTTGGCCAATTCCTGTCTGGCCCCAAGTAGTTCTGCAGAGCAATAGGGAAACTCATGTCTCCGGCCGCTCAGAGACAAAAGCCAGATTTCACTTTGGTCTTAGTGGAGTCTTGGGCATTCGGGCTTGGAAAGGGAAATCTAGCCCCTTTTTTCTTTTTCTTTTTTTTTTTCTTTTTTTTCCTCTGCGCGGCTGCGGCATTACGAGATAGAGATGCAAGATCCAGGAAATCTCCCTCTCAACATCCATAAAGACCCAGTCCGCAGCCAGTTCATCAGGTTTCACACACGTGAACGTGCTGATAAACTGCCAGCCCAGATGTGTGGAGCAATGGAAATTCAAAGCCTTTTTCATGGGCCTGTTGGAAGATTATTAATGCGCAATTAGTTTCTGTAAGTGCTTGACCTCAGGGCTAATTTATTTCCTCATTCGCCACAGAAAGGGAATAACGAGAGTGCAAGACCCAACTTCACCGTGCTCCCAGGAAAGCTGGCTGCTTCGCCAGCACCTGGGGTGCCCACCGCACCCGCGCAGAAGGCGAGGGCAGGCGTGGGCTGCATCCGTGGGGCATTCCCATGCTGCAGGGTTGCCCTGCTGTCCCCGTCCTCGAGCCGCCTTTGCCGCCAGCTCGGAGCGCGATGCTGGTGTGGTGCTGGGAGCACTGGTACGTACTTCAGCGATGCAGTCCGGTGCTGCCTGGAGTACCGTTCCTGAGGGAATTCCCACTGGTTTTGGTTATACAGAGAGGGCAAAGCGTGCCAAGAGCTCTGGACTCTTGCTTGTGTCTGGACTTTGCATCTTTCTTGCTTGGAAACATCACTTATTAAACAAAACCTGGTCCTATACGTTTTAATTTTTAGCCAGAAGCTTTGCTTCCACTATATCCAGGCAGCAACACAATTTAATGTGTCTTTCAAGAGAGATCTAGAGAATTAAAACCACTTCCTCTTCTCTCTTGGCTGGTGGAAAATTGACCTTCCTCCACTGTGCCGGTTGCACCGAGCTTGATTTCAGGAGCGCATTTCCAGTCCGCTTGCAGCCCTGTCCAGGCTGGCTGCCATAGGGCACAAATGCCTATCTTAATTGCTTTGGACTTGGGGGCACGAGAAGCGGCTTCTACCTTGTATCATGATGCATAGGTTTTACTTAATTAAGACTTACCGAGCTGTTTTATCTTGATGCCATCAACAGAGCATTGGATCCTTTAAGTTTCTTGCTGCCAGGCTGAAAAGTCCCCGAGAAGCAGAGCAGACTTTGATGTTCAAAGGGCGCGTGAGCTCTTTCTTGCCCATCTATGCCGAAGTGTGCGGCTGGCAGGGCTCCCTTCGGGGCAGGTTAGAGCAGGTTGGTGGCTATTTTTGTTTGTTTGTTTGTTTTCTTTATCGTTGTTCAAAAGACACTGGAAATGGAAGCGGACCATTCCTTGCAAACCCCAGCCCTCGTGCCGAGCCCCAGGGCTTAGCCCCGGCCTGCTGCCTCGGGTGCTTTGCCAGGGGCCGCATTCCCTGCACAGGACTTGCCCTCTGCAACTTTCCCCTGGGACACGACTGCCAAAGCCAGCCCGTTTTCCCTGGAAATGCAGCAAAACCAGGCTGCGGGACTGCGTGCTGGGGCGCGGGCGGCCGGCAGGGAGAGCTGGGAGCCCTGGAGCAGCTGCACCCGGCAGAGGTGCTGCCCCGGCGCGCGTGCTGGCGGCCTGCCGCTGATCCGGAGCGTTAGATTATGCAGGACTGAGCTTGATTTCTTCCCCCCTCCTCCGATTTTTAGTAGCTGACAGTTGTTACCAGCGCAAGGTACTAACTTTTTATTTTGAACGCATGAGTTCAGGCTCGTTAATCACTTCCAAATGCCCTCGTCTAAAGGCTATATTGTTTCAGCATTCAGCCACTAATTTTTTGAAATCTCTGAAATAAGACTCTGCTCTCGAACATGTGCCGGAGAATCGTTCCTTTCCGCTGTATTTTTAAAATATACATGTGGTTTAATTCAACAAGAGGACTGGAGGGGACATTTTTCCACCAGTTTTTTTCCCCATTTTTCTTTAGAGTTGTATCTGCCAAACCACTGGGCTCTGTGCCAACAGCAGCCCCTTGGATGATCCCAGTTGCATCTGGGGGTTAAAGTGTGCGTTTCCAGGGAAATCCGGATTTCTGCTTTGCACCGTCGTTCTTGCCATGCCCTGGGGCTGTTCACGCTCACCTGCTGGCTGAGGACTGGTGGTGCCAGCCCGGGACGATGGCACCGAAGAGAAGTGAGGGAAAAGGGCGTCAGACGGGGCAGGGTTTCCGGCAGCTCCAGGGCACGTGCCGCCTTGCAAGCTGCCTGGCCGGACCAAACAGCCGGACGGTCCTTGGAGCCGCGCTGGCCTCGCGTCCCACTGCACCCCAGCACGGGAGAGGGGCTGCCCGGAGAAGTCTGGAGGCCTATGATGAGCAGTGACGGCAAACCTCCCCAGGCAGCTGCCTTCCTGCGGGGGCAGAGGGCTTCTCGCCCCCTTCGCTTCCCGAGCGGAGAAGGCAGTGTTGCACTGCTGAGTTACTGTCTCTCCTCCGAGCTGGAAGTTTCGCTTTCTGGTAGGAAAGGTCTTGCGTGGGAGTTCAGGTCTGCCGGGTGGGGATGGTTTTGTGAGGTTTCCAGCTCCCTGGCTGGGATGTGCCGGGGGGTGTGCGCTCTCCGTTGCTCTACCAGGGCAGCTGCACAGGGAAAAGCCCACGACAGCAAAGGCTGTACTCGAGGGCTTTAGGAGACATACGAGGGTGCTGGTTTTGGAAAGGCAGCAACTACTGCAAAACCGGGGGAGAAACGGCAGCGACTTTCTGTGAACACTCGCAGCTTGAGCAGACTGTGGAAATCCATTGATAAATTAAAGCAGTGGGCAATTATGACTCAAAAACGTGAAATGCAGGGAGGATTCCTGCCAGCCGCTAAAGCCCTCAGAAAACTTGGTTGTGTCTGGACTCAAGATTCCCAACAAAACACTTAATTCTGTGATTAAAGTTGTTTTTATGTTCCCTAGCTTTGGCAGGACTCTTGAAAAGACCCGGGTGCTCTGTAGGTCTGGCAGATTGCTCTAAACCTAGATATCAGGCAGAGACTTCGGGCTTCAAGAGAAAGAGATGCTTTTTAATTATTACTGCTTGATTTTAAAGAAGAAAAGAGAAAAGTGTTTTTAAAAGGCAAGAAAAAGCTGTTGCCATAGCATCCAGTAGAAACAGAGCAAGGGAGGGGGCTGGATGCCAGGCCAGTGCTTGGGTAACAGCCGAGTCGGGCTGTGTTTGACCTGGGCACACGGGCGATGGCTTTGCCGGCTGGACAGTGCCTCAGCCCAGTGCCATCCCCGGCAAGCACGGCTGCTGCCCGGGGACGCCCGCCTGCACGGCCCAGGAGCTGGAGCCGCTCTGAGCCCTGCGGGGAGCTGTGCCCTCCCCACGGGCTTGTCCCGTGCCGCCTCCTTGGCACGGCCTGGCTGGGGCCACCGAGGCGTCTGCTGAGCCGCGTCTCCTGCATCGGGTCTCCTGCGTCTCCGTCCACAACGTGAACCACAAAACCTCTCCCCTCGCTGGGCAATTGCTGCTGGTGGAAATCCTCTTCCTGGCTCAAGTGCTTGGAACCTCTTGAGTGTGTCTGAGGCTGTTACGTCCTGCGGTTTAGTCAATATTATAAATAGATTTTGTAAGCGAACATGAAAGAATTTTTGCTGACCAAGGGTTGCTCTTATTAGAGGCGATGAACAAGGAGGGGCTGACTCCTGCCGGGCCCCGTCCCTTGCGCTGTGCTGTGTCAGTTCCCGTGCCTCTTGGGGTGCCCCTGCTCCGGGGGTGCCTCTGCCGGGGCCCGTCGGTGCTGCGCAGGAGCACCCTGCCTGGGGGCTGCAGGGAAGCCCCCCAGCAGCCCTTGCTCCCGTGCTAGCTGAGCAAGGGTGCCTGCAGCCCCCTCGCCGCAGGGAGCGAAAATGCCGAGGGAAACCTGGCAGGGCAGAGCAGGACTGCTGGTCCTCGGGAGCATCCCTTACCGATGTCCTCTGCTGATGCTCCGGGCCCGGAGGAAGGGCCGGGTCTGTGCGGAGCGGGCCGTAGCGGTGCAGCACAGCGGTGCTGCAGAAAGGAGTCACCCACGTGTGACGTCACCAGGAGGCCGACAGGGCCGTGGGTCCTCGTGGTTGGTGCCACTTCCGGCAGCCTGGACCGCCCAGGTCCTCTGTAAAGGCTTTGGGTCTGCTCCTGTCCCCACCGCTTTCCCGTTGGCACTGGCAGGCGGGTGCGGACCCCGTGCCCGGGGTGCAGGCGGTGCCTGTGCCCTCAGCTGCAGCTCTGCAGGGGCGTCCGTGGCCGCGAGCAGTGGGAAACGGCCAAGCGTGGCCGGCCTGTCCCTCGGGAGGAAAGGGTGGTGAGGTAGCACTTACGTGGCACTTCTTTATTAAGGAGAAGATGGTTTTCCAAGGGGGAGATTGGTGGTGGAGCCTTTCTGTAAAAGCTTCTGAAGTGAAACGCTGCTCAGAGCACCTGTGGTCTCCGCAGCCTTTCCCCGTCCACTGAACAGAATCCACGGCCGTAAAACCCCCTTGCAGGAGCCAGGCCGCGTGAGCCGGCCGCGTGCCGCGTAGGACCGCTCCGGCCAGGCGCGCTCGGGTCCCGTCTCGCGGGATGCTGCGGTCGGCTGCCCGGCTCCTCCGCGAGCCCCCGGCACGCTTTCGGCAGGCGAGGCTCTTCCTGAGCCGGCGTGATCCGTGGCGCGCGCCGGTGGTGACCACGCGTGGCTCATCGCCCCCGAGGAAGCAGGACTGGGAAACGAGGACACAGATGTTCCTCACTCCGCTCTAGTGCCGTGAAGGTCGTACGCGTAATTGCTTCAGCGCGGCCGCGCGGAGCGGCTCTGCAGTCGCTAACCGCTAGCAGAGACTGGCATTACCAAACCAAACCGACACGAGCTCCTGTGAGCCTGGGGAAAGCTCTCGAGGGTAGATCCTTGGTGCAACGCTGACTCTGTGTATAGTAAGAAAACTAATGCAAACTCTGCTCTTCGTTGTCTGTCTGTAACCTTTTTAAACTGTGCAGTAGCACAGCAATTTGAAGATCCGTTACACGACATTGCTGCGAGAGTCTGACATGCTGTTTGCACAGATCATTAAACAGCCTAAGGGCTGGGACCCAAATAGCACGTTAGCATCCTCTTGGAAATGTATGCAGTGTCTTTGCAAAATGCCAGATTATGTTTTTCTGTAAATTGCCTTCTGGGCTTGGGCATCTCAGCCTCCCTGCACAGGCAGGTTTTATGCGGATTCCCACAAGCTCTCTGCTGTCGTAAGACAGGCTTCCCTCCAGGTACCATGCGTCAGGCAGCTCCAGAGGAGTAGCCCTCTCCCAGGCCCCTGGGAGCATGTGCATGTTTGTGCAGGCTGAAAGGAAAGCCAGGAGTGATTCGGCCCTAAACCAAAAGACAGCCCAGCCCTTGCAATTCTTCTGCTTTCCCAGTAGATTCTCTGGACTTTGCTTGGCTCGCGGTGGATGCAAATGTCATTGTTTATCTCGGCGGGAGGTTCAGCACGAAAGAATTGATTTAACATACTTTGCCTTGGCTGCCTGGGCTGGTGCGCTCTGCAGACAGCGTGTCGTTCCAAAGTCAGCATCTCGGCTTGCAGGAGCACACCTACCTCCGTGCTGCTGTCCTGGAGCTTCAGCTCAGAGACTTGCTGCTTTTGGCCCGGGGTACCGACTTTCCAGCCCTTAGGTTTTCCTTGCTAAAAGTATGAGCTCAGTGTGCTGCTCCAGTGCACGGGAGATGTTAAACTGATGTGCTCGCTGCTGGTGCCGGAGCCGCTGGCTGGGATGCCTGCGAGCTCTCGTGCTCTCCAGGGACCAGCGGCTGCGCTCGGGGCAGCAGTGTCGCAAGGCAGATGCCAGATGGCCGGACCTGCCCCGTGGCTGGGCAGCGGGTGCCACGCCGGCAGCCTCCCCCGGGACGTGCGTGCGGCTGGCTGTGCTGCCACGCTTCCTTCCCGGTTTGGTCGGGAAACTCCCGGTGTCTCCGCTGCCGTGGGCATGTGGTGCAGAAAGTCCTCTTCTTTTCCCCAGGTTTTGTAAAGGAGGAAACTTCTCCTCCAGCTGGAGGGCTAGGAAAGCTGAACAGAGCCACTCCCTGTGGTTAAAAGGCAAAAGCTGAATTAAAAATATACAGGATCCAGGGTTTTAAGCCTGTCTTGAGTCTGGGAGTCCTGGCTTGTGTCCTCCCAGCACCTGGGTTCAGCATCTGACTAGCAGGCGCAGGGGTGCTCCCGCCTCCCCAAAGGTGCCTCCTGGCCCCCATAAATGCGGTTTAATGCCTTGGGTGCCTGCTGCCAGTGCTCTCTGCCTGGGATGGGAAAGATGTGCTGCTTTTTCTGCTTTTTTCTGCTGGAGACTCTCACAAGCCCCCTCGAAGGTAACTCAAGCAGAGGCGAGAGGAGCTTTTGAGCAGAGTTTTGTGCAGTTACTCTCGTTACGATCAGATTCAGCAGCCAGAATAAGCAAATTCCCATTAGCTTTTACCAGAGAAACAATAAACAAGGGGATTAAGCGGTCCTGTGCGGGGACAGCACGTCGGGCTCTGCGTTCCTCGGGACGCGGTGTAACATGAGGCGGTTGGAAGGGCTTCGGCTCCGATGACAGCGGGACCTTCGGGGGCCGGTCCGCGCGCAGCGGTGCTGGCAGGGGCTGGGGAAGCGCGGTTTGCGGGGGCCGTGAGCGGTTCGGCCGGGGCAGGTGCGACGTGCCAGGGCCTCTCATCCGCCGCTGCCCGCGCGGTGCTGCCGGGGATGCCGCTTTGGCCGACTCTCGCCTTGCACAGCCGGCGTGGCGGGGGCTCGAAGGGCCCGCGGTGCCCTGATGCCCTCGGCTGCTCGGGACGCAGAAACCCCGCCGAGGCAGGGCAAGACCCGGCCCCGAGGGAGGCCGGCAGCGGTCGGCACGGGGAAGGCACGGACACCCGACGATCCCCGCGTGTGCTCCGGAGCATCTCGCCGCGGTGGGAGCTCCGGGGGCGTCGCGGAGCTGGGATGGGCGCCGGCGGGCGCCAGGTCTCCCCTGCGCCCCGGGCCTGGCGGTGCCCAGCGCGGCGGGCGCCCAGCACCCTGCACAGGCCGCAGCCACGGGGGCCGGGTGCCATCTCATGGCGGCGCAGGGGATCGGGCGAGGGAGCCGGCTGGGAGCCTGGAAGCCTCCCCCGGGGAGCGTCTCTCCGAGCTGGGCCGCGTCTCCCCCCTCACAGGCGGGACCCGGTTTCTTGCCCGTAGGCAGGCGTTTGCACCGCGGTGTAGCTTTGCTCCGCTTCCACAGCTGCTTTTCTGCTTTCTCCCTTGCCATGCTGATCTCTCCGCTGCCTCTCAACACCTCCTCTGCCCGCGTCCCGCTGCAGAGCCAGCGCTGCCGCTCTGTCCGTCCCTGCTGCTGTGACTGCTTGACTGCAGGGGATGGAGAGCGGCCACAGCCCCTCTGAGCTGCCCTCGGTCCCCGGCTCTGCATTAGCTATTTCTGTATCCCACGAGGAAGGAGATGTGCTGTATGGTGTATCAGGAACTGACGGCAGAGGCAATCCCCGGTGGGTCTTTCAGCGAGGAGAGGGGGCTTGGGTGGACGGCTTTGTTTAGCAGCTGGACTTCTAAACGGCCTTGCAGCAGCAGCCAGGATTTTAACCATGCAGTTTCAAATCAACCAAAGGGTTAATATGAAAATCTCCTCCATATCCATTCCTGCAAAATGACCTCTGCAGGACCCTCCCAGAGATGCAGCTATCTTGTCTCCAGGCTATAGAGACACTACTTATCCTGAGCCTGACAGTTTGCTGCTGTCTCCAGACACTTCCTTGGCAGCTGGTTTTCATTATCGTCACCCTGTGGTACCTCACCTGCTCTTGCAGACTTGGCACCGTCAGCTACTGAGAGCTCGAAGGAGTATCACATGGTGTCCCCATGCCGGACGGGAGTTATTGCACTGGGTGTCAGCATGGGAAGCTTCTCCCATGTAGCTCCTCTTCCACTGCACTGGCTTATGCCAGGTCTGAATTTGGCCCAGTGAATAGAAAGCATCTGCCAGAAGCGCCGCTTCATCCCTCCTGCAGCACTAGAAGTGCACAGTTTATTTCTGCTCAGCTTATTTCTGCAGCTCGTCGAGCTGCCTTGTGCAGCTCAGCTGTCGAGGCTCCGCTGGGCTCGCGGTGAGGAGTCTGGCCGTGGGACACGCACAGCTCTTTCCCTCCGCCACGCGCTGCCGTGCGGCTTGTGGGGGCAGGACCCAAGAAAGCTTCAGCCTGGAGGAGAGGGGCCCTTGACTCGGCGGTGTCGGGCGTACCAGGTCACCTCCTGCCAAGCTCGTAGGCCTTCCCCGGGCGCCGGGAGCCGCCTCTCCCGGGGCGCGAGAAGCCCTTGCAGCAATGGCACGGCGTTGCAGCCGCCGCCGAGGTCTGACCTGGCCGGGGAGGTGGTGGCCGTGGCCCATCTCGGCAGGCTGGAGGCCGCTCGGTTCCCAGCGAGGTCACGCGAAAGGCGCAGTCCAGAGAGCTGCGAGCCGCCAGCCTGGGCTGTGCAACGGGTCGCCGCTGCGATCTCCGCCGGGGAGACGGCAAGCACGGCGTGCGCGGTGCCGAGGAGCACTGCCTGTGCAGCGCCTTTCCGAGTGTGTGTTTACACCAACCTGTCAGCTAATAACAGCCTTGAAATAAAGCAAAAGCATCCCAAGGAGAGGAAGGGAAGGAACCAGCCGACCAATTTAGTGAAGTTCACGTTGGTTTCACTCGCTGGGAAAGAAACAAGCCCCAACCAGCACACTTGGAGCCTCTCGGTGACAGAATCCAGACTGCATTTGTTTAGGAGCAGAAAACACACTGGCAGGTTAAAACAAATATTACAAGAAGGAAACTACTCATCACAGGCTCCTGGACTGCTGAAGGTTTCTTCCCACTGCTGAGAGTGTTTCTTCCCTGGTGCCCTAGGCAGGACCAAGCACCTTTTTATCAGAGAGCTTTTTCCTTGCAGTGCCGGGTCAGCATGCGCTGAGCTTTTCCAAACTGCCTGGTGTATGCGCTGCTGCAAGGATCAGCCCCAACCGCGTCCTCTGTTCTCTGTCCTAGTCTGCTGCCTTCCTGTGCATCTCATTTCTCTGGGCTTCCTTCTGCTTTCTCCCTTGCTAGCAAGTCCCATTGGTCTCCCTCCCCCTGTGAAACAAGCTTCATTGGGGTGTGTTTGCAGTCGAACTTGCTTTGTAGGTGCAGAGAGCAGCAAGTGAAGTGGCTTTCCCACCCCCATGCCCAGGGGCTGTGGCTGGAAAGGCCTCTGCTGTCCAAGTGAAAGCTGGATGCAAGCTGAGGGAAAACAGATGGTTTCAAGATCAAGCCCATCGTATGAATGAGAAGCCAAACTGCTGATGGATGGGGCAGCCTTTAGCTCAGGCATGGAGCCAAACGTAATGTTGTCCTTCCCAAACTGCAAACTTGCTGATGTCCGAGAACCTAACCCTTGCTCAGGTCCAGGCGGGTCAGGCTGTAAACAGGGAACACGAGCTAGCTGCGGTGTGTGCTGAGTCCTTGCGTTCCAGGTCTGCGGCAGCATCGTTTCACAGCACAGGCTCTTACTGTACATTTACACTGCAGTCAGGTGGTAGCAGCTGGTGCTGGTCTACTCAAGGGTGGTTTTCGGCTGCCCAGTTACGGCACCATGACTCGCTGTGGGCTGCTCCACCCCTTGGGGCCCCCCAGAAAAGACCTGGGCTGTTGGTCCACGCTGAGCTCTCAGCAGCAGCCTTGGGTAGTTTGACTGCAGTGGAGACAGGCCCTCACTTTGGAGAAGTGTCTTCCTTTAGCCCGAGTCTCACTGCAGCCCCAGCCATCGGCAAAGCATCTTCCTTGGCGGTGGAGCCGAGAGGTGGATGAAGGACACTACCGTAGTCTCCCCGAGACTCAGGATGTGACCCCAGCATTAGATTTTACCAGCTTTGCCTCCTGTGATCAGAAGGTCCAATACGTCTCTAGATGCTGGCCTGTCACCTCCTGGGATGGGATGTGTTTCTGCTTCTTAATTATGGATGGCTAGCAAAAACAGAGCTAGGATCTGAACTTTAGCCCTGGATTTCTGTCCTTGCTGTGTGGATGCAGTCCCTTGTATTTACAGGCATGAAGATTCAATGCTCCTGCGGGCTGTGCAAGCTGAAGGGAACAGAAGGGACTACGTGGTTTCTGCAGCCTGCCAATGGCATTACAGGTCTTTGTGGCCAAGGAAAAGGCTGGCTAAATCATGTCTGTGAAACAGGCTGAGAAAGGAGCAACTCAGGATGCAAACAGCCCCTCTGATCAGCCAGACCTGTTTGGCTCCGTGCTGCCCGACAGCAGCTGCACTGCTGCACCGAGGCCCTGGCTGATACCGTGCCCTTCAGAAACGGGGAGATTGGCTCTGTTTTGATGAACACCAGACATTGATTTGGGTGTACCCTGCAGAGATGACTCCTTCGTGTATTGCTACAGAGAGGATTAGGCTACTGTGAAGGCACAGAGGCAGCAGAGTGATTCCAAGGAGAGAGGAGCGACTGCTTAATTCAGCGCAGAGCCTGGCAGTTTTCCCACATGCCAAAGCAATTAGTGGGCACATGGCTGTTTTCAGCACATCCCTGGCTGTGGCAGAGCACGCGGGAGAATATGATGCTGCTTGGGAGGGAAGTGCCTGAACAGTGAGTATAATCCATCTGCGAGAGCAGAGGGAATTGCAGCAGGTTGTAATGGATATTGCTGTTGCCGTGGTGGAAGCCTTGGGCTGACACGGAGCCGCCGGGAAGCCCGGGCGGGCTGAACCAACGCAAGCGGAGAGCAGCGTGCCGCGGCCCTGCCCCTGGAGCCTCCCCGCGCTTCACCCTCGGCAAATCCGTCAGATGAAATTGGATGTCAAATTGTCCTGCCTGGCTTCAGGGGGAGGCTTGCTGTCGGGGAGTCCGGGATTAGACGGAGGGCTGAGCGAGGGGGTCATTCGTCACCAGTTCATTAAAGGCGGAAACCCAAAACCCAAGGAAGCGTCGTGCTCCGAGACGGCTCTCTGCAGCAGGTCGTCTTTGCAAATCCGTCCGCAGTTGTGAACGTACGCTTTTGTGGTGCCCCAAATCCATGCCCATATTAGGACATTCTGGTCATTTTTAGCATTGCTTACAAATTATTCCCTTTTTTTATCTTGAAGCACCAAATTGATGGTTTTAGTTACTTTTGGAGGCAGCAGCGCTTTGTTTCTATAAGGTCTCTTGATAGAGCTGTGTTATTTTCACTTGCATTTTCCGTATATAACTCAGCGTGAGTCATGTAGAGAAAATGAGCTTCGTGCGTGGTCGGGGGCCGGAGCGCCCCGGCTCGCTGCTGCCGAGGCTGGGGTGGGATCGGAGTCGGGAGGCGATGAGGAGGGCGGTTCAGCGCAGCCCTGGCCTGGAGGGGCCGTGTCCGCGGCTGCTCGGGGCGGGGGGACTGCACCGGCGGGAGGCAGGTGCCCAGCACTCTCCCTTCAGCATCTTCTCCGGGCAGCGTCAGGGACAGGGACGCATCCTGCGCCGGCAGGCACCCGGCTGGGAGTGTTCAGCAGAGGATCTCACTTGGTCGCTGAAGAGTGGTTCCTGTAAAGGATTCTTCATTTTCACTAGGGAGCAGCGTCCCTCTGCTCTGCCCTTACGGGAGAGCTGCTTGTTTTGGAAAGGGAACGAGCCTTTTGGGCCCGCTGAGCCAGGGCCCCGTCCCTTCTCCCCACTGTCCCCATTTGCACATCAATGTCCTCTCCCTTGTGGGGTGAATTCGGAGAAACCGCATTTGCACTTGAATATCCAGATAACATATGGGCAGGCAGCTGATGTCTCAATCCATTCCCAGGGCTCACCACTATGAGCACTTAACTTTACCCTTGCCCAGATGTGCGTGCGTGTTTTATGTGCTGCGCATAAAAAGGCAGAAATTGCACAGGGTGGAATGTGTCGGAATTGGCACTTTGGAAAACGCACACTCTGCTGGAATGTGCTAACATGCAGCTCACACAGAAAGGCAATTAACTCTATTTATGTTCATGAGACTGAATCTAAACCCGGCTTCAGAAAGCAGCTCACTCACATTAAAGGGCTTTATAATCATTATGCTAAAGTATTTCTTTTGAAAACATTTTCAGTTTCTTAAACAGTTAGGATATTTATAAAATATGGCATCAATTACTACATATTTCTTTATTCACACTGATTATACAACCTATAATTACACTTAAGCCTCTTATTTGTATATCATGGCAGCATTAAGAAAAGCTCTGTGATTTGCCTGCATGTTGTTCTTTCCAAATAGCAGAGGGCTGCAGTCTCTCCCCTCCCTTCAGGGAAGTAGCACAGTGCTGTTGTCCAAATGACAGCAATCCAGGTGGCTGCTCCCCCCAGCCAGTTTTGCACAGAACATAGAGGCTGTGGCTTACAATTTATCGTGACAGGTAACATTTGGCTTTGTATCATTTGGATCCAAACACTGTGTTTACAGCCAGCTCTCCACAATAATTTACTGACAGGAAAATATTTTTCTGGATCCCTTTTGCTTGCTGTAAAACAGCCAGCGTTGGAATAATTAAGCTCTCGTGGTCTGTCATTAGTAAAGGTAGCGTGGACTCCTGCCATCCGCAGCGTGCAGTGCCGGTCACCCTGCGCGCTCCCCTGGGACCCGCTTCCCCGATAGCACCTCGTCGCAGGGAGGTGGGGTCTCGCTGCGGTCCCACGAGTACTCGGGGCTCTCAGGTGCAAGGCGGGGATGGTAACAGCATCGTGGTGGCTGAAGTACTGCTGGCGGTCGCTTTGAATCCCTCTCTTGTAAGTGGTTGCAAACAAAGGAATTGAATTAGGAAAACTGTCTGTGTCCTTTGGAAACAAAATTGGTCTGAAATAGCCTGGCTCTTGTTAACTTCTGTTACGGTTTCACTCAATGTTGAAGTCTTGTTGCCTGTATGTAATGCCTTGTTGCAAAACTGCTTGTTATAGATGAGAAAGATCCCGCTGGCTCCCTCTGAGCTGGAGCAGCCGATTGCACAAGCTCCTCTTTGCTTTTGTGGTGACTTGCGGGGGGTCTGGGGACACAGAGGTTAAACCTCAGGCTGAACCTGGCATTAACTTGGGCTGACTTGAAAGAATTCTCTGCAGTGGGAAACTCATGAAAAACCTGCTCTCCTCCACTCTGCTAACTGTAATAACAGCTGATGCTTTTCAGCAGGCAGCTTACTGGTGCCCTTGCAGACCGGGAACTGATGCAAGTCCTTTCTTCTTGAGCCACTGAAAGTCCTCGCCCTCTTGGGCAGCACGAGCGAGGCGTGAAGCCAGACTCTGCAGAAGGAAAAAACCCTGAACGCAGAACATGAACGAGAGAGCCATAACCACTGAACCTGAGCTTTCTTTTGACAAGGTCAGTGGGAGAAGAAAATAAGCATTTCAGAAAGGAGAGGCAATTGGTTTTGGAGCATCATTTGTGGCAAGGTGGATGCTCTGGACAAATTTCAGATAGTCTGTGCAAAAATGGGAGACAAATCAGTCTGAAGGACAGTTGCCTTCCCGTGAACCAACGTCAGCAGCTGCGGTACAGCCAGCACTTTTCTGCCGGAGAAGGTACTTGCTAAGCCTATTTTCAACTGCTGAAACAGTGTTTTCAGAAAGGCCTGGAAGTGTATTTGTGGGTCACACAGCTGCGATGTTTGACTTACTCTTCCACAGCCAAAGAATGCTTTGGACCCTGACTAAATCCACCATCGCTTCTCTGTAAAGAAGCAGCCAAATCCCCATCTTCTGAGGGGAAGGATCCTTGCAATGAGAGCAGGGTTTCGTGGGAGTCTCACCTGCTGCAAGAAGGGCCGGGAATCCAGGGCGCATCAGGGTGTGAGTGGGGAAAAGGTCAGCAGCGGTGAAGTGATACTCAACAGTCATCAAAGAAAATATGGGTTCTGTGTGATGATTTGCTGTTAAGAAGTGCTGCAATTGCCAGCTCTTTATATGAAACCTCCTGCAAGCAAAGTGATTCAGATAGGAACCAGCTAAGGAGGAAGGCTGGTCTTGTGGGACCGGGCCTTGGCTGTGCTAGCTTCATTCCTGGCTTGTTACATAGCTACGGGAAAGGATGGGGTGCGAAAGGAGATGGATGTCAAGTGCTGAGCCTTAGATCTTTCTGCACCGCGGTTTCCCCGCACCATGGTGGAAAGAGCCGAGTCTGCCTGCGCGGACTGAGGCTGGGAGCTCTTCGAGGCGGCTGCGTGTGCCCTCCCGGGCTCTACGGGGCCCCGACACCCCAACACGGACCTGTTTTGGGAGCTCGCGCAGAGGCACAGGCTTCCCACAGAGACAGCACCTGGCACTGAACCCTGTTCCCAGGGAGGCTGCTCCATGGAAGCCTCGCTGAAACCAGTCGCTGTCGAAGCCTGAGGCTTTATAGCTCATATCATGGGGGTCTTCCCGGGAAGGACAGAAAAACTGCAAGACAGTGGGAAAATAAACAGTCAAGGAGTCAAGGGTTGCAAACGTGTATATCAAAGGGAACTGCTTAGAAACAGTGACATGCTATTTCTGAGAGGTGCAAAGAAACCAACATGTGCAAGGAAAGTCTGCTATAATAATTATACTAGCCATGCCCATAAATTATACTAATAAATCCCCAGAGGGCCCTAGCTTGTTTCTAAAACTATGAGAGCAAGTTGTTCTTTAATCAAATGTTGAGCAAAGGTCTGGCCAGCATCACCAAAAGGTGTGACAAGATGCAGAGGATGCTGCATTAAACAAGTCCAGGATACGGGACCAGAACAGACATCTCCACTCTGGACACCATGGGAATCTGTCCTTGTGGACTTGACGCACACTCTTATCCTCCTGTTTTGGTTAAGCTAGTACTGTGGCACATGAGCATATTAATGCAATTTAAAGGATTTTTACCTCTAAGTGACGACTGTGGAAAAGAGGCAAAGAAATGTCTACTTACTCCACCTCTGTTCTCACCACATTTCCCTGTGCATGTGCACGGCAGCGCAGGGGTTAAGCGAGTGGAGCACTGAAATTTCAGTGCATAAAGAAACTCCCTTGCAGTGGATAAAGCATGTACACAGCTTTCCTTGTTACGCTTGACAGATGTGCAACAATAGACAATGAGTCAAAGTGGGGAGCCAGAAAAGAGCTCAGGAAAAAGCTGCTGAGAATTACTGGCATGGCTGGGAGACCGAAGCCCTCCTATAACGGAGCATTGTTCTCCTGGATATAAATCTCAGCTGAAATATGAACGCCAGGCTTCCAAGGACTTCCTAAAGCTGGAATGTGCATCATCAATAACCAAACCCAACGTGTCCTGCACAGATTCCTATTTATCACCTTTATGCTGAGGCACGAAATCCCCGCCCTGCAAGGCTGGGCTGATAGACTGACTTCCAAGAGGTGGTAAAACCAAGGTCAGGCACCAGGAAGGCCTAGAGAAGGAGGCAATGCCATTTGCTTGGCAGGAGCAGTGGCCGGGGTGCATGCAGCTCACGGAGGCCCTGGAAGTATGCAGGCCCTCGCACCTTGCTCTCGCCATGTTTTCCGTGAGGTTCTGTAATTGTGACTTTAAACTGTTTCTTTTGCCCTGATGCACGCACTAGGAAAAAAAAAACAAACCTGGAGAGGACATGTCCTTCAGTGTCACTCTCTTACCCTCAAAGGCAGGTTTCATCTACCCTAACTTCAGCTGCCTGCACCTGGGCGTGCTGTCGGGATGTCCCTCCCAGCCAGCGGGGAGAGGTGAGGCACTTCTGTGTCACCATTCCTATGTCATCTTTAGCTGTCTGCCTTGGGTGAGGTCATGCATCTCTGCGTCTGGACAAGTGCATCCTACAGCAAGCTGGTGCGACCATGCTGTGAGTCCACACTCAATTAAGTTCACCAGATAATGAGTATTTTGGGAACGGATCATCTCATGCATCCAAAAGTCCCGAGCAACGTTGCCTCCAAGCATTCGGGGTGGCTCTGCCCTGCGTCTCGGAGGTGAGCAGCAGCTCTGCCTAACTCCATCTGCCAAGCGCTTCCTGTCCCGCTTGGAGCAGGCACCTCATCTTGCTGCGAACGCATCCTTCTCGCACCCTCGGAGCATCTGTGGAACGGGGCATTTCTCACCACGCTGTGCTCAGCCAGGGCGGTGAAACCCTCCTATAACCAGGACTTGTGGCGTTAGAAGTGTCTGTTGAGATACGGATGCAAGACACAGGTGTGCAAAATGGAAAGCACATCTTCCTTGCTTTTGCTGGGAAGGAATTCCCACTGTATCCCAGTACAGTCCCTGCAACCTGGAACATGTGAGTGGAGGTGACTGAATAACAAACCGAATGGAAATGAGTGTTATCTCTGCTCTTTGCCTCACGCAGCAAGGAGCTACGCAATGTGTTTGTTCTCCCAGATTGCTGGTGAAAGTTTTCCGTGGATGATCCCTGCTCTGTAGCTGTTTACGGTCGGCGGCGCTGCGACCGTTCCCAGGTGGCAGTCTGGAATTCGTACTGCGCTGGCAAGTTATGAGCTATTGTTTCTCTCCTTGATAGAATGACTCTCTACGTTCCCAGCACAGCAGGGGCTATGGATTTTCTTGTTCTGTTTATGCCTGTAAAACTCTGCATTGTTTCTGCTGACCTCTGGGTGCTTGAAATACTTTTTCATTCTTGCGAAACTGGTGCTTGCCTTCTCAGAAAATTTGCAGGATCAAGAAGGTCGTGCTATGGGAGAACTGAAACCCGGTTTCATTTTTCCACCTTGTTTTTCCTCAGTGCTCCTTCCATTCCACTAAGGGATGAAATACTAGTACTAAGTCTGATAACTGATATATAACATAGATGCGTGTACATACATATAGTAAGAGCAGACAGACCAGTCCAACTGAGAACTTTACTCATTTTCAAAAACCCTATAGAATATTTCCTAGGCCACACCTGATCCTTAAAGATCCTCATTCTCTGTGATTACATCTTCTCCACTGTCCGTAGTGAAACTGCCTTACTCGGGGCTTCTCCCAAGCACCCTCGCACTGCTCTCCTGGCTCCCGCTGTGCACGTTTGGTATGGAGAGGGATGCTTCTGCAAAGAAGGGCACCCCGACTCATCCTGCAGGTACATAACTGCCTTTCCCGTCTTAACAAGGTCCTTGCTGCTTCGGGCGGGATAGCTCAGCTCTAGCCGGCAACCCGAAGGTCTTACTTTTTGATAAGCATCTCACAGTACCTGAACCGTTTCCTCAAAGCAAAAGGACTTAATGGCAGGATACTTGTATCACTTTCATGCAAATATCAGATTACGGTCTAGAAGCCAACTGTCTGCAGCTATGTGACTGAAATAAAGGGAGGCAGACAGCAGCAGGTAAAATATGAACAGGGCTCATTGTTCGCCTACAGATATTAAAATTTCTCAGAAAAGCACTGTTGTGTCTTCCAGAGCGGTATAAAAATTTGATCTGCTCCTGCTCTCAGTTTCGGGACGGAGCCGGGGAAGAATTCCCCGCGGATCACCTTACTTCCTCCGCGACTAGGAGCAGCTCCTCCAGCAGCACCGGTGCTGAGCAGACCCGGGTGGGAACACTGCCGCCGTCGCTGTGCCCGGCCCCGCGGTGGCCCGGCGTGGAGGGACGCCTCCCGGCCGGGGACTGGGCAGCGCCGGGCTGGTACGCTGCCTTCCGCAGCCCGGCCAGAGCTCCCTGCTTTACACGGGCCCCTCCACAATGCAATTTTCCCTGTTCAAGAACCTTTTAATGGCAGGAGAGCATGCGACTCCATATGAACGTTCAAATATGGTCTGCCCTTAATGATGCTGCAGCTTTTGTCTCAAATCGCTTGTGCAGCTGGGACTTCCTAAGGCTCGCGCCTCCAGCCAGCACACCTGCCTCAAATCCTGCGGCAGAGATCTGTTTAAGGACTTCAGCAAACAGGCTGGAAACTTAGTTTGTGACTTCAACTATTTTGCCTTATCATCTGGAAAGGCTGGGCTCGGGCATCGTGAAATGAGTTGGAGCTGGTGCCAGCTCTGTGGCAGAGGTTGCTCCCCGTTTATGAAGCCCCTGCTGCGTGAGTCGGCGGGTGGCTGCAGGGCGACGGTGCCTTGCCCCCCCGGGAGCTGAGATCTGGAGGGAGCAGCAGAGATTTTCCCTTTTTCCATCTTCCTTTACGCTTTGGTGCCTCCTGCCGACAGCGCCGCAGCCCTGAGACGTCGCTGCCGCTGGGGCTGGGGGGCATTTGGCCGCCCTCCGTCCCCGCTCGGGGACCCCCCGGCACGGCCTGGGCAAGGCGCTGGCGCTGGCCGTGCCACGGGGCTGCCGGTCTCGGCTGGGCGCGGGGCGGCCGTGCCGGGGCCTGGGCAGGGGGCTGCGCCGGGTTCCCCGCCGCCGGGAAAGGGCCCGGCCGAGGCGGCTGCGTGGGGCGCGTCTTCCCCCCCGCAGCTGGCACGGGCCCCCCAGAGCTGCTGCGGCCGGCGGTGGTAAATGGAGCATCCCCCCTCAGATCGGATCCGCTCCATTCCCGTTCAAATTAAGAGCAGTGGTAGGGGGCGAGTGGCCCCATGTAGGAGAGCGCTGGCGCTGGCCTGTGGCCCCCTCGTCCCGCGGGAATGGGCTGGGACCGGGGGGCACGTGGGGGCCGGCGTGCCAGGCGGAGCGGGCTGCTCCGGGGCTCCGGCAGTCCCGCGATCGGAGCTGGGGCAGCGGCACCGGCAGGGCCAGGACGGGTGCTGGTGGCCGGCGATGGGGCTGGTGGGGGACCGGTGGGCGCTCGCCCTTGGGCGCCCGGTTTCGGGGCTCTGCCCGCTGCTGCTGCCGCACGGCTGCAGGAATCGCGCAAACCCGGTGCTCGCCGTCGAGGAGGCGGCAGCCCCCGAAAACCGGGCTTTTTCCCCAGTCTGGTCCCTGCACGAGCGCGCGTGCCGCGGGGTGGCGTGTTCTGCACAGAAACGCGCATCGCTTTCCCGGAACGTCGCGTCCTGGCGAAGGCTCTCTAAATCCTCCCAGCCGTGCCGTGCACGATGCTGAGGAGCGGGAGGAGGCGTCCGATCCCTGCACGGCAGAGCTGGGAGCAGGGGCTGGGGCTGGATGCTTCTACGGTTGTTCTTGCCTCAGCTCAAGGCCTTTCTCTGCAATCGCGGCTCTTGAGAGAGTCTGCAAGATTCCGTTGCCCTAAATACTGCATTTTTAAAAATAAGTCAAAATGCTAGAAGCAGCTTTTTGAGCGTCCTCTGGCCAGATAATAATGTGTAAAATGATTTACGCTGAGCACATCATGATATTCGTGAGAATATACTTCTGAATTTTGCACATCTCCTGTTTTGCAGTATCAGGTGCAGCAGTCAAAAACTTCCATTCCAGTCCAATTAGGATGGCGCCTCTTTATGGCATAACCAATCTGGACATTCAAGCTGCTGCTGTATTCATTCCACTAATTGCTTGTGGCTGTTAAAGCTTTTCATGATTAAAAAAAAAAGGGAAAACTCAATCCCCAGAAAATTCAGAAATTCATAACCGTCTTCGTGCTGGAGGAATGGAGACGAGAAGACTTTTGATTTGTAATTTGCAGCCTAATAAACTAATTAGGTAGGAAAGAAAAATAACGGATGCTTTGCTGGTTTTACATAACGTCTCAAAGAAAAACCAAGTCAGTTAACTTTTGCTACGTGGCTTTGAGCGCTAATTGCGTGGTAACTGGAGACCTCCCCATCGGGCACCGGGGCCGGGCGGGGTCCGCCTTGGCACGGGCTGCAGCACCGCCCCGGCTGGGGACCGGCCCCGGCTCCGGGAAGCTGGGCACCGCTTTTGGGCATCCTGAGCCTCGTCTGCCGTCCCCCGGGGCAACCGTAAGCGGCGATCGCGATCGTAAATGCCGCTTGTTGTACGCGAATGGTGCATCGAGTTGAGACCCGGGAGGAGGAGGCCAGCCCCTGGGATGCGCTGTGATTTCGATCCCTGTTTAGCTCCACGTGTTGTTTTCTCTTTGCTCTGTCCTTGATACAAATGAGTTCTTAATTTCCTTCGCGGAGAATGGGCTATCGTACCAAAATCCATTAAGTTATGGGGCCTGCAGCAAGGCTTAACGACAATTTAAATTAGGAAACTGAGTGGTGGCGTCGTGGCATTAGAGCAAATGGTGTAATTAGGAAGGTGGTGGTTTCCCCGTGACCTGCTATTTTCCAAGCGTTTCAGCCTCGTCTCCGCAGCCCCCCCGCGAGAAGTTCCTCCCCGATGCGGGCCGTGTCGCGCTGCTTGCAGGTGGCACGCTACAGAAGCTGCGTTTTGCTTTCCAAAGTTAAAGTGTCTTTGAAATATGATTTTGCATCTAATGCGGAATGTAATAAAAAGACTTTAAAGAGCTGCTGACGCCTTGTGGAAAGCTGAAAAACACTGTCGAGAAACAATTCTGCGGCCTGTCTTATCTGCTGCTCCCTTTGCTCATTTTTGATAGCAAGGGGCACTATAAATATACACAGTTATACATAAAAATGAGAAACCTTGGCAACCGCATAGGAGGCTGGTTGTTCTCCCGTGCTCGCGCGGGGTGGAGCGGGGGGGCGAGGGGAGCGCGATCGCCAGCCCGTTTCGCTTTCGCGGCTGCTGGGCTGGTCGCGGCCCCGCTCCGCGGCTGCCGCTCCGTGCCGGACCGCGTCCGAAGGGGACACGGGTGCCGGCGCCGCCTCTCCCGGAGGCCTCTGCCGGTTCCGCTCCCGGAGACCGGGCGGCACAGGGAAGCCCGGCTGGTCCCTCCCTGGCGCGTGGGTAGGGGCTGCAGACAGGACTTGCGGCACTGCCGTTGTGGAGCGACGCGCACCTTGGCTGTTGCGTTACCTTTTCCAGTGAGTTTCCAAGGCAAATTATGCAACTACCATTTTCTCAGCAGAAAACATTTTTTGCCGTAACCATCAGCCTTTCAGTAAGTGAAGAGTTATTTTGGCACCTAACTACTATACTTGATTTCCCTCTGAAATTGCATTTTATTTGTGCTGTCATAAATAGGAAAACTTACAATGCAGAAGGCAGCTGGAGTGATATTTCCATCTAGTATTTCCATCTACATTCCTACTATTAGCATTTTCAGAATTAGGCCACTGCTACAGAAATTCCTCTGTGCGCTATTAGCAAATCACGCGGAAAAGAAAGGTAGATGTTTGACAAAGGACAGCTCGTTTTACAGCACACGTGTGCAAGTACTGCAAGAAGCTGGTGACATGTGGGTAGCGGCGCAGCAGAGCAGTGATCGACCCTGCTGCAGCCTGGGCCACGCGAGCCTGCGAGAAACACTCCTGCTCAGCAGGGCAAAGCAAGATGCCCAGCAAATCAGGGAAGCCAATTTAAAAGAAAGGTTTAATTGGAAAACTGATATGAAACATATCTTGTGTACAGTCATATATGTATTCCAGATGTCTTACTGAATGTTAAGTACCACCTTTTTTGTTTTGCTGCACTTGTGGCCTGAGATTCCCTGAAGCTGTGAAGTGAGGTGCAGGTACGTTCTGCGCAGAGCAGTGCAGCGCGTGCCGGGGGAGGGCTCAGAGATCCGCACGGTGTCATTCCCTCACCACCAACTGATGGTGATATAATTAGAAAAGTCATTAATCTTTGCTCAGCAGTGCTAGAAACTATTTATAGCAAGGCAGACAAACAGCACACTGCATCTTGGCATGGGGTGGGTGTGGAAAACATGGACCAAAAAGATTCCTGGTGCTGTCTGTACTCCGCGGCCCGAATTCCGGAAAGGTAATTTGCTTCCGGGAGGGAGACTCCAGTTCAGCTTTATGCAGACAGACAGAAACCTTCTGCTCTGACCAAAGTATCCCTCTCCGGACTTGCCGTGGTGGATCATTCTGGACATCCCCTATACGTTAGCACCATCCTCAGTTTTGAGGTTTTCCTGTCCTGGGAGTCCTGTCCTGCCTCTGCCAGTGTCCCGATGGGCCACAGGGCTCTGCACAGCTGCAGGACAGATGTGCAGGACTCCCGCCACTGCTGATAGCAGTAGCACTGGCCCCGGGATGCACTAGCGGCCAATGCCAAGCATGGGCCTGAGCAGGTCTCGGTCAAGAAACATTAATGAATCGTGGCTCAACGTGCCTCTTCCCCAGCGTTGCTGGAGAAAGTCACCAAAACCAACCCAAACAGCTCTCCTGATACATCAGCAGTGACAACTGAGCAGCGTGCTGTTCAAGCTGGCGCCCGGCTGCCGGGCTGCCGGTTTGCTGGTGCATGCTTGTCTCTGGGCTGGGGAGCCGGGGAGCCCCGGTCCAGTAGCTTGAATGGTGCTAACGGCAGAGCAAACGCGTTCTGCGCAGATCGGCCTGCGGGCAGAGCTCGGCGCCGCACGTGCTCCCTCTCTAACGAGGCTGCACCGCTCCCCGGCACCGGGGCTGCTGAATCAGCTCCCTCCATCTGCCCGGCCAGCCGGTCCTCTGTGGGGGGCTCCTGCAGCATCCTTTTCATCCTCTCCTGCGCAGTCCAGCAGGGTAACCGGGACCTATTTAAGCAATTAGCATGAGGCTTCCCCCTCCTTACAGTCCTGAACCGCCAGGCACAAGCCCTGGATGGCAAAGGCAGCCAGCACGGACGTGCTCGCTGCTAGCGGGGCTTTCTCGGGAGGCAGCACCTGCAGGTGTGCCGGCTGCTCCTGCCTGCCCAGCTGCCCCGCATCTCCCGTCGTTGTCCTCGCAGAGCAGCGTGAGCTGCTGGTGCTGCCCGCCCTGAGCCCTGCTGCTCCTGGTGCCGGCAGTGCTGCAGCGCGCTGCATCCTGGCCGTGGCCCAGAGAGGGTGAGGGAAAGCAGAGCTGCGAGCGTGTGCCGGGAGAGGTACCTGCATGCATGCACGTGTCTGGGATGGGCGGTTTGAGACCAGCTTCCACCTGCCATCTCCCCAAGCCCGGCCTCGGCCATCAGCCAGCGTCTTCCGAAGGCTGCGGCAGGTAAGTGTTACTCACCTCGGCTCCTGTTTGGGAGGCTCTCGTGACGGCCGTGTGTTTCCATGCTGTGTGTTGTTACTGCTTCGCTCTAGATTGCTGCTAGCGGTGTGGGCAGAGACTGGTCACCGTTTGTCCCAGCCAGAGAAAACCCAGGGCATTAGCGGCGCTCAGCTCTGCGAGCTGCAGCCCGAGCCAGGCTGTTATTTGCAGGCTCGTGAGACGCTGCCCAGCCTGGGCTGGGGTCCATGTTTTCCCTGGGCAGGAGCCAACCTTCCTGACCGGTCTCCCGCCGGCGGTGGCCTGTCCCTGTGCTGCCCCCTCGGCGCCTGGGCTTTGCCCTCTGTGCCAGACCTCGGCTGACCGCTTGCTGGCTCACTGCACAGTGGCAGTTTTTGTGCTGTTTTGTTGTAAAGAGTGCCGGGGAATACTCCAAGCTTTCTGAAGCAGCCGAAAGAGGATGCAATGGAGAACTGCCGGGTGCAAATAGTGGACAGAGAGCGAGCTGCGAGAGGGGTGCTGGGGAGGAGCTGGGGTGTCCGTGCTGCTGCGCCGGGGTCAGCTGCGTTGGTGATGTTGGGTGAAACACTCCAGTCGGCTCTGCTGGTGAGGCACGAGCTGCCTCTCTGCACACTGGCAGCTCGGCCTCAGGGTAACCCCGTGGGAAACGCGTTTCTGCCTAAACCAGTGCATCCTATAGGCTTTACTGTGAGGGTTTCTCAGAAGAAAACATAATGTTTTTTAGCCTGTAAGACTAGCGTAAGACTGCATTTCCACGTCTCTCCTGCTATCTGTGAGCAGTGGCGTTGTTCCCAGCGTCTCAGGCTGGGACTGCCTGGGGCTCTTTGCTCAGGCTCCCTGGGTGCAGCAGATCCTACGCACGGAGCTGAAGATGCTCTGCCAGGGCTTGAGATCCTAGAAGGCAGCTACAGCTCAGGAGCTGCCTTTTGCTGTCCCCATGGTGGTGGCAGTGCTGGGGGCTGCTGCAGCCCTCGCCTGCCTGCGGGCTCCTGCCCCAGCGGCATGCCAGGCAGCGGGCCCGGGAAGCACTGGCAGCTCTGCTTGTCCGAGGTTTCGCTGGCAGCGTGGAAATGGGAGTTCTCAGTTCAGACGGTTTGCTGTGAGGATGTCTTCTAAACAACGCACAGGTGACCGTATCTTTGCCTACAGTCGCCTTTCCCCTCCCTTCCCCTGTGCTGGAGCGTGAATGCCACAATATAGCCCAAAGGAGAGAAGGGAAACGGCAAGCAGGGAGAGGAAGAGCAGATGATGCTGCATTGCACAGTGGAGCATCATCCAGCCTCTCTCCAGAATCGACTCGGGATCTACGGGCCGATGTCGGATCGGTGGCGCTGCGGGGGAATGCCTGGCGCTGCCCTTTGCCGTGCACTGGACCGCGCAGCGTTTGCCACGTGTCAGTTGTTTCACTGGAATGAGATAAAAGTAGGTTTTAAAGCGCTGAATGCAGCTACTTCCTGCAGTCTGCCCTGTATCTGACGAGGTGACCTGTGTCTCGCTAGCCCTGGCTGCGGAGAGCTCGGGCAGCGTCCTCTGACATGCTCTGATGTGCAGGCATCGAGCTGTGAACGCGCACGTGAGCTGGGTCTGCCTGCGCATTGTGGAAACCCAGATGTTAATTTTCCTTTGTCTGCTTCCTTTCCATCCAGTGCCTTTTCCATGCCCCTTGACCTGGGCGGTGACACCTAATTAGCAAAATGGCTTTTAAGACAACTCCCGCCGCCCTGCCCTTGGGAACGGGGGTAAATTGAGCTTTTCCATCAGGGCAGATCAATAATCCTGCAGGGCCCGGTTCTTACTTACCCTCTGGCCACGTTATGCCACAGGTTCTACTTCCCCACTCGTCACTGTGCTGATGTGCGGCCTTAGCACGAAGGAGACCCAAAGCAGTGATTCGTATGCCCGGGTAGTAAAGCAACACGCAGCTGTGCTTGCAGCTGTGCTTGCAACTGTGACAAAAGTCTTGTTCGTTTCCAGAGATATTGTAATTATTCACTGATCCAGGAGCTTGGCGGTGCCTCAGGAACTGGGTGTCAGAGCAAAGCAGTAGATTAGTAGCAGACAGACAGACCAGGGCTTCTCCTAGAAAAACCAGCTTCCATTTTTTGGCTGCTCCCAAGACGAGCAGCGGCACGGAGAGCGGAGGGTCTCTGGTACCTGGGCCTGGAAGCGACCCAGCCCTGCGGCCTCGGCTCCTCTCCGCGTACGTGAGGTCTGTTTGGAAGCGTTTGAAGGAGCAAGGAGCCTGTCTTTCCTGATGAGAAGGGAGGTGCAAGGTGCGGGGTTTCCTCAGATGCCTCAGAGCTCGGCCCCCACCTCCTGTGGTGCTCTGGGGCTCTTCGCGTGTGCCTTGGCGCTCTGTTTTCAGGCTGCTTCGGTACTGCAAAGGTTGCTGCGGGACTTCTGGTAATCATACTGCTGTGGAAGCATAAAATGCCATGCGGATGCCAGGTGTTCATTAAGCATGCCTTAGGCTGGAGCTGCATGACCACGTCTGATGCACCTAACCAAGGGAGAGCGTTCCCGATGCCGGTGACTGGCTCTTGCTCCTCGAGCACGCCGACGCGGGCAGGGACGCGCCGCAAGCAGGGCTTCCCGCGGCAGCACAGCGGTGACGCGAGGGGCTGAGCCCTGGCCTGCGGGCGCCCAGGCACCGCGCGGGCTGCTCGCTCCTCGCCGCTGTCCGTGCGCGGCCTGGCCCGGGTTCGGCACGGCGCTTTGGTCCGTTTGCTGCAGCGCTGCACTGAGAGCCCTGTTCCCTTAGCACCTCTGCAGGCGTCTTGGCTCCATGAGGTTTTTGCCTATTAATTGCTGACCAGATAACAGTCCCATATTTTAACTGGAAGCTGAAAAATATTTTACTAAATAACCCTGGGGGGTGGTGGATCAATGTAAAAATGTGTTTGCCATTGACAGAACTTGCCCCCTCCTTTGGGGAGGAAGCAGAGTTAGTGGAAGAGGCAAATTAATCAATGTGACTGATGTCCACCAGAGTCAAATTAGAGAGAATTGTTTGTTTTCTTTTTTTCTTTTGGATGGGCAAAATGGAGTGTTTCAATTAAAAAGAAAAAGGGGGGGGGGGGATCTGAAATATTTCACAGCCATAACGTGTGTAAGAGGAAAGCTTAGCTTCCTTCGGGCCAGAAGGCTGGATGGGAAATTCGGTTATTCAGCAGGCAGCAAGGTTGTTGGCCTCCCTGGGCGAGCGGAGGGAGCTTTGTGCCTCCTTGCCGAGGCACAGCGCAACCGATGCCCTTCGGACCGGGAGCTCTGGCGCGGAGCTGTGCGCGCTCCGTGCCCGGCAGCTCTCCGGCGGTGAGGACGCGGGCGCCCAGGGGACCGCCTGGACCGGCCTTTCCCGCGCGGGCAGGAGCAGCTGCTCCAGAAGGGATGCAGCTAGGGATGTGCAGTAATGTTATGGGGAGCGAGCAGGTTTCCCAGACAGCGCGCGCCAAGGGAAACGGGCGGGCTCTGGGCTGGCTGAGGCCCCTCCAAGGGATGAAATGCCCCTGCTTGCTCCCGTGACGCTGAGCTGGCCGGAGGCAGCGTGAAGCGGTCGCCGAGGGCTGCAGGGCTCGGCGGGGTCGGCTGTGCGTGCCGGGGAGCGGCCTCCGCGTGAGCCGCGCAGGCGGTGTGTGTGCGCACGCCGCTTCCCAAAGCCTGGCCTCAGGTGCCAGCCAAACCCTCGCCCTGCCAACCAGGCAGCCGGCCTGGTGAGCTCACTCATCCGTCTTGATCTCTATTTTGCTAGAGGCACTGTGAGAGACGGCGCAGCCTGTTCAGAGCCTTTCCGGGAGGAAAAGGCCCTGATTTGTGCTCTGCTTTGTTCCGTGGTTGTGGTAACCTCTCCCTCTTTGGAGAACAAGATGTTAAAGAGCTTTTCGGAATGATCAAACCCTTCAGCTTCACTACTGTGATTAATCAATCACAGCTGCTGCTTTACTGCTCCGTATTTTGATGCATTTCAGGTTGTTCCAAAATTAGCCCAGCTCTGGGCCAGTAAACACATTCCTAAGCCCTGGCAGGGTGCTGGAATGGAGCAAGAGCTGAATTTTCCAGGGCTGCTCTTCGTTCAAAGCCAAGGCTGCCCGGGTCTGTGGGGAGAGCTGTGGGGTAGCCTCTTGTCTGGCGCGGAGGAGGGCAGTAAGGAATGACTCAGTCTTGCCATTATTTTCTGCAAAGGACAGTTCTGCTCAGAGGCACTTTTGTCCGGGAAGCCTTGAAGCGGCCTCCCGGAGCCGCGCCGTGCGGGCACGCTGAGCCGGCATCCCGGGGATGCTGCCAGGCTCCCAGGGAAACCGTGGAGAGCATCTGGGACCCTGCAGCCCCGGGGGGAGGAAAGGTTCCTCATCTCTCCCGTGTAACAGCGGTCTCGGCACGGCGTGCCAGCTTTCCGCCGGCCAGCTGGGACCAAGCGGTGGGAAGCCATAAAGCCTGTTCTTCCATGGTTTATTTAACGACTTATGGTTGTATGCTGCAGCTCACCTCTTCACTGAGGTGCAGAGCTCCGTATCCGGACTGGCTTGAAGCTTCCCCGAATGCGTGCTGGGACTGCGGGGTGGTCGGCCGCGCTGAGCCTGCTGCACCCCAGCACGTGCGAGGCAGCCAGCGCCTCCGAAGCTGCCAGCCGGACACCGGCACGGGGAGGGATGGGGGACTTGTCCGTCAGGGAGCCCAGGAGGTTGCCGGGGCCACAGGAGGCCTTTTTCCAGCAAAGGCATGTGGGTGCAAGGGACCTTTCTGTCCCTTTCTGGTGGCTCCTGGGGCCTTGAGGGACTGATGTCCAAAATCACAGGGGGAAGGAGCGATGTGGAAAAACTACTCTGCTACTTAAGTCCTTATGCTCCATAATAGACAGGGGTGAGTTTGCTAGGAGTTGTGGTCATGCACCTTGAAAAAAATTTGTAAAACTTATTAACTTGTAAGTTATTTTTAACATTTCTTGTGCTGATGCCGCTATTACAAGAGAGCACATGATGTTCCTGGGAGTTCTGTAATCTTACAGAAAGTGAGGAAGAGATTTAAGAAATATCTATTCCCTGAACGGCGGCTGTGTCCCTGTAAATATTGTCTGATCTGTCCTTCTTAGCACTGGAGTATCTGAGGCTGCAGGTGGCAGCTCTAAGGAGCTTGTGTCAATTTTGGAGGCTTAGATGCTTGGCTTAAATGCTCTTTAACTTTCTTAAGCTAGAGAACCAAGCAGGATCCTGGAGCATCACAGCTCGAATAGTTTGTAAAAACTGCTTGTCAAGCAGATTAAACTGGAAATGGAAAAATTGCTGGTGAAGTCTTTTCTTTCTAATGTTTCCATGATGGAGAGCGATTTAAAGTCCATTTCACCACCTAGGTGAGTGTTTCAGATACTTGGTAGTAAAGTGCAGCAGTGTGGCTCAGCCAGGTACTTCGTACCAGCAAAATCCCCGGGACTAGCAGCACAGCATATTTAATAGAAACAAATCAAACTAAATAGACTCATTTCTTAAAGGTACTGCAATCACCACCATATTATAAGCATCAATCACAGCTCAACCGCAAGCACCTGGGAGACCTCCCACCAGCCAGGATTTTGCTGTTACCCGGTTGTGTGTGCAGCACAGGCTTTCCAGTTAGATGTATTGCTTAAGATACAGCATTTTTATCAGGCTCTGGCAAAGGAGATACTTAGGAGAGCTCTTCCACGACAAACGGAGGAGGCCTGTAATCGCTTTGATCAGCCAAGCATTTGGAAAGGGAATGCAGCACGCTCTGTTTTACAGGGCTTTGGAAGCGAGGGAGCGAAGAAGTTTTCCACACTTCTGCATGGCAGATGAATATCCCTCCAGGACGCAAGCCTTTACTGCCTCGAGCAGCAGTGAGCTTCGGGAGATCTCCCCTCCCGTGCAGAAGACCCAGCACCCCCGTCCCTGCTGCGACATGTGCTACGGGAGCAGAGGCGTGCCGAGCCGGACTGGCTGGCTGTCTCTGGGTTGTACGTGTAAGTGCTACAGGCTGTAAATATCGCTTCCAAGCCTTGGAGCAGAACCTCTCCGCGTACCAGGCAGGACAGGAGCTGGGGACTGGCTCGGAGGGAAATCGGACCGCAGCGGAAAGCGGTGCGGGAGCCAGTGAGCTCCGGCGCTGGGCTGCGGCGCGCGGCCGGCCCCGCGGGAGGGGATGGGAGGGCAGCGTTCGCCTTGGCGGGGGCAGCCGGCAGGTTTGGCACCGTGCAGCAGCCTCGTGCGAGCTCGTTCCTGCAGCGCTGTACAGCTCCTCCGGCCCCCGTGTCCTCCGAGCAAGGTGGTTAGCCAGGTCTGTGCTGTCCTAATGAGTTACTTAGTCTGGCTGGGCTAGCAAAAAATTGTGTTGGTTTCTTTCTTTTTTTCCCTCCCCTTTCCCCTCAAGACACTTCGTGCAGAAATGATGGTGCTTGCTGAACATCACTATAATAATAATATCATTGTGCATTTGAAGAGATCTGATGTTAAATACAAATCAAAATAGCAGCAGGTTTTTGATATTTATAAGCTTATTTTCTAAATCTCCAAAGTAATTGGCCTGTGAAACACAAAAGCAGTTTTTGTGCCATCAAAGAGAATATTTATGAGCTGCTGAGCAGGCCCAGGGCAGGCGAGCGCGTGAGGAGCGCCGGATCCTCTCCCAAGCCCTGCGCGAGCCGAGTCGCTGGGCTGGGACCCGCGACGCTGCGGCTGCGCGGCTCTCCCTGGCTGAGCTCTGCAACGGGCTTTCCTGGGGATTTGTTCCCCTTGGCTTTTCCCGAGTGTCGGATGGGATCTGACACCGGACGCCTCTGGCTGGGGTCCGTGTTTTGGCTGGTGGCAGGCGGTGGCGGTTCCTTTATCTCACAGGCTCCCGCAGCAAATGCAGAAGCCCTGCACGGGGAGGAGGAGTCACCCTGCTCAGATGTGGACAATGTGGCTGTGTCTCGCTTATTTATTTTTATTTCTTTTCAAGAGCTTTTGCTGAGGAAGTATTTACCCTAACGCGTGTAAATATTGTGGCACCATCAACATATACACGTAAATTGCACCACCCTCCTCTCTGGATTTGGTTTTAACTTGATCTTGCAGCAGGGAGATCCTGCTTGAGCGTGTTGCAGAGCCTCGGGCGCGCGTGCACGGTGCTGCACGAGGCGCTTGCGGGGTCTGCACCCCCCTGCTCCTCGCCTCGCCTCCCCTCTCTGCTCCCCGCTCGGGCACCTGCCCGTTGGCCTCTGGCAGCGAAGCCGGCAGCGATCGCGGCTGCGCTGGACTGGCTCTGCCTGAGGGCAGCCTGAGCAAACACCCCCCTGCAGCTGTGCGCGGCCGTGCTGCGCTGGGAGCCCTCCGGGACCGCGCTGGCCGGGCTGCCGTGGCGGCAGAGCCGGGGCCTCGCTCCCGCCGCCCTCGAGGGCGCTGCGAGGTCCCGAGCGCGCTGCGCACTGCGGGATGCACGGCCGCGGGAGCCCTGCGCGCCGGGGAGGGCAGCGGGGGTGCCGGGAGGCTGCTGCAGCCTTGCTCCGCTACCTGCCTTTATCTTATATCCCTTGTGCATGCGGCGTGTGTATTCCTCATGATGCGGGTAGATTTGCAGAGCTGTGATGTACCGACAGGCCTCGGGTCTGAAACGCCGTGTGAGTAGTCCTTGTTCAGCCGTAGCGTCCTTGACTTCCACGTGCACTATGCAAAGCGTTTGGCTCCCTCCCAAGACACCAATGTCACGACACAGGGGCTGGGGGCTGTTCACCCTGTGTGGGGACGCAGGGAAGCAGCGATGGCCCTTCGGCTGGGGGTGAACCCCTCCTTGCCCTCCTTTACCTAGGCGCGGTGCATGGTGGGCGCCTGCAGAGCCAGGCGTGCTCCCTCCATAAACCCAGAGCAGTAAAGCAAGTGCGTCATCTGCAAAAGTGTGAAGCTGAAAGTAAATTCCTTCCCCCTGGAGCCCCTGATAGCCTCCACAGTCTCTGCCTTGCAAATCAGATTTGCATATCTTTACAGTCTCACAGTGAGGAAAATCCCTCTCTGGTGCCTTGGTCCAGCCCGGGCTGCGTGCAGCCAGACAGCTCTGCCTTCCCCGACCTGTGCAGCTCGCCCCGCGGCCGGGGCCTGCGCCGGTCTCCGGAGGCTCTCGGTGGCAGTGGAAGCTGGGTCTGAGGGAGGCGGCCGGGGCCGGTGCAGCCTTGCAGAGCAGCACGGAGCCAATCGCAGCTGCTAGGGGTGGAGCTGGAGCTCCGGCAGATCGTCGCCGAGTGCCGTTCCCGCACAGTTGGTCTGGGCTGCCGAAAGATCTGGTCGCAGGGGGAGGAAAGCTGCAACCTTAGCTCCGGCGTGCTCCTGCCCCAGCAGCATCCCTGCCTGCTGCGCGCCAGCCCGGCCGGCGAGAGAGGTACCGCCCGCGCCCGCCCCGCTCGCGACCTGCTTGTTGCTTGGGTCTGCGCTGCGCAGAGTTTGCGGAAAGTTCGTCGGGGAATCAGAGCCGTGCAATAACGGGGCGCTCGCGGGGAAGCGGCGGGGGGGCCTGCTGCGCCCTGGGGCTCGGGCGCGGGGCGGCGGGTGGCTGGGCAGCCCGTTCCCCCAGCGCGAGCGCTGCTGCTGGAGCCGAGCCCCGAGCCCCGCTCCCCCCGGCGCAGGAGGGGCCGGATCCGGCCCGGTGCCGGGCTGCAGGGAGCCCTGCCTGGTGTCCGTGTCGGCCGCGCCGCCCTCGGACCTGCCGCGGGAGGTCGGAGGCGATCTCAATGTGTTGCGTGAGTGATCCAGACCCGTCTCGGGCTGTGAAGCGTTTTCCCCTCGGTGGTTTTACCGAATGCAGCGTTTCCCCTGTTAGCAGGTGGCTGGAAGCCGAGCCGGCCGTCGGCGGCTCCTCCCGAGGGGGTCCCGCGCTGGGCGCCCGGCCGAGGCTCGGGGATGCTCCTACTGAACCGACTTCACGCGGGTTTTCCCACAATCCAGCTGGGGAACGCGAGGTCCTAGGGCTGCAGCATGCAGGAAGGACTGTCTGTGGATGCGGGAAAACGAGCCTGTTCCCTCTGTTGTTTGGAAAGTTTGGAGAACTTCCCAAGGCAGCGCCGCTCGGAAAGCAAAGGCGCCTGCGCGCAGGCAGCGTTCCCGGGGCCGCGGCGGCGATGGGGAGAGCGGCCGGCGGCGATGGGGAGAGCGGCAGGGGGTCGGTCCCGCCTCTCCGTGGGGCCGGTCGCCTGGCCGTGGTGCGCAGCCGGCTGTAGGTCCCACAGCCTAAAGCAAAGCCAGACCCTTGCGCGGTGGGAGCCGGCGCTGCCGCTTTGGGCTGCGCGGAGCATCTCCGAGCGACTCGTGACAGGTCTGAGTTGCTGGCGATCCGCGTCCGTCGATTAGAAACCAGAGCGGAGCGGTGCCCGGTCCGTCCCCGAGGTAAGCGCGCTCCGTCCCCTCCAGGCAGACGCGTTGCTCCTCTGCCCCCGCTGATGCCGGGGTGACCTTAGCGTGCGGCACCGGGTGCGGCTCGGAAGAACGAGCTTCGCGAAACCTTGAGGAGCCAGTTAAAAACTGCCGGTTTGCATTTTCTGCCGGAGATTGTGCAGTTGGCTCTCGCCCGAGCACGTGCTCTCCCTCCGCAAAACCCACACGATCAGCCCCAAAATGCGAGCGGGGAGGGAGCGAGGGGCCGTGCGGGGAGGGGGCCGCGGGGGCTCCTGCCGTGGGGCGGGAGAGGGACAGCGACCTGGCGGGTCTCCTGCTGCTTCTGCTTGTGCTGCGCCCTGGGGCGGGAGCAGCAGCCACTCGATAAACAATTTGGAAAGAGATGTTGTGATAAAGGTTCCTAGACAGTGACTCATCTGCTGTGGGAAGGGACTGGAGGGAGGGGCACGGAGGAGCTTTTTAGGGTAAAAATGGCTCTTTCCCCCTTTTTATCGGAAATAGCGAGGGCAGGAATCCTTTATTACTCCTGGAGCAGTGGAGACCTGTCGATCGGAACCTCCTGTCTGCGTCCCCTGCGCCTGCTCCAGCGCCGTCTGCATCCCTTTCCCCGGGGAGAATCCTGCCTTCTGATCGCATCCCTAGCTGGGACTTTGTTCCAGAGTTTGGCTCAATTTTTCTTTTTTTTGGCTTGCCTTTCCCCCACTTCCACCCCTTAATTTTATCTGATCGTTCTTAGTCACTTCTGAGTCACCCTAAATAATTAATTGTTGTCCCTGTGTAGCTGTTTGCATCGCGTTTCCGCAGACCTGCGTGTGCACGTTTCGGAAGTCGCTCCGCTTGGATCCATCTGTATCGCTTTGTTTTAACCCTCCTCCCGAATCCAGCCCCCCCGCGGCCGCCTCCGCCCCGCTCCGCGCTCTCGCTGTGCCGGAGTCGCGGAAAGCCCGGAGGGGCTCGGCCGCTGCGGCTGCGCGCTCAGGTGTGCCCTGGAGCACCTGCCCCCCAAGGGCTTCCCGGGCGTCGCCGGCTGGACCCTACCCCCGGCAAGGGCACTGGGCTGCCGGCGCTCGGAGATGCTCTGCAGGTACTCGCTGTGATCTGGTTCAGTCTGCCGTTTCCCGTTTGCTACAGAACTGGTGCAGCCGGCTGCTCTCTGCTGATTTAGCACCTTATTCCTAGTGAACAGCCCTCTCCGGATGGCCTTAGGGCACTGTGTTATGCTAAGTAATTCCTCCTCCTCGTGCCTGGAGAATTACCTGGGAACATTAGTGGCCAGACCTTTCCTCTGTACCGGCTGCTGATCCGTGGTCCAGCTACGAACTTATCATCCCTCCGTGCAGGTGTTTTTGCTGTGGAGCCCCCTCCCCCAAACCCGCCACCAAAATAAACAAACAAAAAACTCCAAAACTTCAGCGATGAAATAGGTACGATAATAATAGCGGCTTGGGGTGTTTTTTGAGAATTATTCCTTTGCAAGAAGCAACTTTTGTCAAACAGTCTGCATCTTTTTCAGACCCGTTAGTTTCTGATCGGGGCTGTTCTCGTTACAAGGTGTTTTTAAAGTCAGAAATCCTCCAAGAAGGTTGAATATGTCGACGTAAAGTGACCTAAAGTCACTGCAGAGGTTTGAGATGGCCAGAAGCTAGGAAAGGCCGTGACTCCCGGGCGCTATTTCTGGCTGCGGTTGCTCTAGGTCGCTTAGGCTCAGACTGTCAAATCTGGGTGTCTTGCTTCATCTGGGTTAAGCTCCCAAGAACGAGGTGTGACTTGAAACCCAGAACTGTTTTGATAGATCAGAACTGGGCCAGTTTCTAGGCCAAAACTGGGCCATGGATGCTGCCGAGGGTGGATTCGGGTGCGGAGGCAGGAACTACTCAGTTTCGAGGTTTCCATCTCCCTCCGTTGCGCAGATACCTTCCTCGTCTGAACGCAGACCCTTTTCTCCCCGACAGGTAGCAGAGCTGTTCCTTGCTGCCCACAGAGTGAAAAGCAGCCCTGGCTGCGAGGCGCAGGCGTGCCCGGCGCGGGGAGGGCTGCCCTCGGGAAAGCAGCGGTCGCAGGGACGGAGGGGAAGGCTTTCCCCGGGCCGTGCCATCTTCCCCTCCACCCGAGCATCTACTGTGTTTGCATCTGCTAAAGGAAGGCTTAGCGGAGCCGGGCTTGGCTGTAGCGGTTTTGCGGCTGTGACCTTCGGGCAGCTTGTGGATGAGACTGGAGAGACGCTGGCTCGGTGGGGAGTCGCAGCTTTGCCCCTTCGTTTTGGTTTTTCTATAATTTCTCGGGCACTCTGGCACCCAGCTGCTTGCTGACGCTGCAGCTCGCGGGGCAGGAGGGGGCACAGGGCAATGGCACCCGCTGTCTCCTGTCCTCCCGGGAAGGTCGTGCCCAGACCGGCCTCCCCAGCCTTGCTGGGGTGCTGCCGAAAGCTGCTCGTGCCCCGACCGGGACGCGGTGGAGACCAATGCCCGGAGGACTTGCCGCTCCTTTCTGCAGCGAGCTTGAGCGATTCGGTTAAGCAGGTGCTTAACTCCAGGTAGATACGTGAGTGAGTGAAAGTCAAGAGGAGTTAAGTGCGTCCTTCTCTGGGCTGCGGCTCTCACGGCTGTTGTGCATAGGAAGAAAATGGGTTTTCTATGGTCACTGTGCAAACCAGGAGTCTGCCGGCGTTATGTTTTGCCTCCTTGTCTCGGTGGCGTCGCAGAGCGAAGGACAGGGTGCCCTTTCCGCAGGCGGCACCCGAAGCTCCGTAACGAGCTGCTCGGCCTCTATCGGGGGTGCGAGGAGGAGCTCGGGGCCCCGGGAGGCTTGCACGGACCGGGGTGGCCCGTGGGGGAGCCCAGCGCCATGAGCGCCCTGGACAGCGTGGATCCCGCTCCGGTGCGGGCCGGAGCCGCCGTGCTGTGCCGGGTCGGTCCCGCTTCCCTCGGAGCCGCGGTGCCCTGCCCGACGCCCCGGCCTCCCTGCGCCAGGACCTCCCTTGCTCAGCATCCTCCGGAGGAGGAAGGCGCCCGGCCCCTCGTGCCCCGCGCGGGCTCCTCGCGCTGCCGGTCGCCTCGCAGCAGCACCGCGCCGCGATTCCTGCTCGCAGCCTCCGCTCCCGGCCCTGCCGCAGCCGCGTTCCGCCGCAGCCCGGAGGCGTGAACGGCTCCTGCCGCCGCTCCGGAGCGGGGCAGCGGGATGGTGCCGGGCAGGGCCAGGGGAACCGTGCCGTTCACTTTTGCATTTATTAATTGGAAAGGAGCAGAGTTGCAGGGAGTGATCAGATCTTGAGAAAGACCCTGAGGTCCAAAATGTTCCCAGAGGAGAGATCCCTAATTGCTCTCTAATTGCATCAGGGTTTAATTTGTTCTTTTTATTGTAATGTTCCCATTTTCCTAGATAGTTTGTTTTGTTCCATTAGCTAGAAACGGTTGGAGATGAATATTCTCAATATTAAAACCTGCCTGCTGTGTAACGCTTGACAGCTCTCGGGCCTTCGACGTGCCGGCGGGGGAGGCCGAAGGCTCGGCCTGGTTTGGCCGCGCAGCTGCCTGTGCCGGCCCGTTCGCTCGCCCGCGGCAGCGCTTCGCTCTCGTAGCCCAGGTCCGAGTCGTGCGCTGGGGACCCTAGCAGTGCCGCTCCTGGTCCCTTATAGATCATATACGTTGGACAGAGGTGCATAGCCGAGGCGCAGGGCGCGGCGTTGGCGAGCTGGGCACTGCGGAGCTGCAGGCACCACTGGGGAGCCCTGTTACCCTTACCGGTACCCGTTACCCATTACCCGTACCCGTACCCACACCGCCAAGAGATGCTGGTAACCACGGGGCCAGCTCGAAACCGCTGCCGCCGTTTGATCCAGCCACCTAAAAGCAGTGGGTGGATTTGGTGGGAAAGACCTGAGATGCAGGTATTTAAAGCTGTCTCGAAGGATGCAGCTACAGGCTTGACGCGCAGCCGCGGGCTCCTGATATTCGCAGGCACTGGTCTCGAAATTAGGAAGAGAAGGGAAAAAGCTCTGCGCGCTGGCTCGCTCGCACCCAGAGCGGCTTGTTGGAATTGAACACCCGCTGCGCCGAAAGCCGTGGATTGATGGGTTACAAACCCCGCCGCAGGGGATGCCGTGCAAGCTCCGTGCAAGCTCCTCCGTCATCCGAAATACCACGCGCCCGGGTGCGCCGGCAGTAACGGAGGGGCAGCCGGAGCGGGCGCTGCGTGCGGGGCCGGAGGAGCGGGGGTGCCGCGGGGGCCGGAGCTGCTCCCCCCCGGCGCCCTGGGAGCCACGGTGCCGCTGACGGGAGATTGCCCGCGAGCCGCGGTCCCGTCCCGTCCCGGCGCCGGGCTGCAGCCGGGAGCGTGTCCCCCCCGCGGAGCCGCGGCCGGCTGGCGCGGCTGTGTGCGGGACGCTGGCCTCTTCCCTGCACGCGCTCGCTGCTGCCGCGTTCGTGGCTTCAGGGATGGAGGAAGCCAGTCTGGTTTGCTTTAAAAGAAAAACAAATTTAATCAATTTTGTGTTTTCCACCTTACAATATCGCCAAACGAAAGCATCAAAACGATAACCGCAGGTCCAGCTGCTCACTCAGAAATACCGGGCGATGTTATTTCCAGCCACCAGAGATGCTCCGTGATGCTGCTAATTGCAGTAGCAGTTAATCGCTCTGAGTGTCGAATGCGGGGCCGTAGCTCGCAGGAGCCTGGCGGGGGCTGGGGCCGTGCGGGCCGCGGGGACCTGTTATTTTCTTTTTAGTTGTCGGGCGTTTTTACAGCAGTTTCAAGTTGCTGCGCAGATGTGCAATGGTTGTAGCAGCCTCGGACGGAGCCGCGCCGTGGCCGCCGTCGCCTGGCGCCCGTGCCTGTCCCCGTCCCCGATGGCAGCGGCGTGAGCGGTGGCGGGGGACCTCCGCGTGCTGGGGCCGCGCTGGGGCTAGTGGAGACGAGAGCACGGAGATGGGCGCGGGGAGCTGCGCGGTGCCGGCGGGATCGCAGCGCAGGACGGGGACCAGCCCGGGTCTCCCGGCTCTCCGCAGGCACCGTCGCTGTTTGGTGCTTACGGATAAACTCCCCAGCGGCTTCCTAATCTCTTTCTGTAATAAAGTTGCCTGGTTTGTACTTGGGGCTTTCAAACCGGCAAGCTACGCCGCAGTTTGAGCGCGAGTTTTTCTGCCGTTTGAGCTGGGGGTGTTTCGTATCGCTTGCGTCAGCCTGTGCCGGTCATCGCCAGCCCCGTTACGCTCGTTCGTTTCGGGCATAAGTCGTGATTTAAAGCGAGTTTTGTTCTGCGGATCCGATTGTGCCGAGCGATGCTGTACCGTGGGAATTTGGTGTTACCTGGTGGATGCTTTCCTGTTTCCCAGAAATTCACTGATTCTCCCAGGTCTTGATCTCCTGCCTCCTGCTAGGCATCTTCGGGGCACCGGAAAGATTCTCCTTACTCTGCTCTTCGGGAGAGGTCTGCACCTCTGGGGAAGTTTCGCATCTGCATGTGCTGCATGTGCGTGGTGCAGAAGTGTTTTGTCCTCCCCCTGAAGCACAGGGATTTGCTGGTTTTGTAGATCATATGGACCCTCCCCCCCCGGGGCTTTTTTCACCTCCTGGCCCCAAGGGAAGGCTCATGGTTGTGGCCCGAAGGGTAACGTATAGACCCCACTTTGAGAACCAGCATCGTACCAAACATGCCGACTTGTTTTAATCCCCTCCTGTCGCTCCTGGGTGCGGCGGGGGCTGCGCGGTCGGTGCCGAGGCCCAGGAGCGCCCCAGGCCGGGGGGGACCTTTCCCAGCCCGGAATCGGAGCAGCTCCCGGGAGGAGCGCGCGGGCCCTCGGCAGCGGCAGCCGGTTCCTCGCTGATGGAAGCAGAGCAGCTCGCGTTGCCCGAGACCCTTTCACCCGAGGAGCGGGAATCGCACAATGGGCATTGATTAACCATTTCTCACTGCTCGTCTGTTAGGGAGAGAATAGGGTTTTTTTCCCGGAGATGGGAAGTGAAGCATGCATTATCCGAGTGGCTTGCTGAAATGCTCATAAATACCAGGCAGGGCTGACATAAAAGTCCAGCCTGCCTCTGCTCTAGAGGGAGGAACATAGAAAATGTCCCTGCTTCTTCGAAGAACACAAATGCAAACAAAATAATGATTTTTAAAAGTCAAGGACAAAGAAAAAAGCAGAAAGAAAGGGAAGAAAGCAAATGTTTTGCTTTACTTAAGATAAAGCTCCACTGCATTTGCTGTTGCACGCAGAGCTATTCGACAGATTAGATGATCATCAGAAGTTGTCTAATGGAATTTGCTGATCCCCATTAGAGGATGTGGAATTAAATTAGGAGCCCAGAGATTCGGCTGTTCCAGCGAGCGAGGGGACCGAGGTGCGCAGCACTGGCTCTCCTGGCGTCTCGTCTTTAGGTAATTTCTTGGCTTGCAGGAAGCCCCGCTGCAGCGAGGGTGCTGCAGGGCGCAGAGCCCGTCGATCGCCGCGAGCGGGGCGGTTTCCGCGTGCCGTGCGGGTGGAGGTCCTGCCCCAAGCAGAGCCCCTCCGCCTCCTTGCAGCGTCCGGGTGTCACCCGGCAGCGAGCCCCGGCTGGCAATGTCAGGGGTGTCGTGGGAGCAGGGAGGATCATCCCGGGAGGGAGAGGAGACCTGCCCATCCGCGGGAGTCGGAGTGACAGCTGGGGCTGCCGGCAGCATCTCCGCTTCCGCTGCCACCAGCTTCTGACCTTTGCTGGTGGGAAGCTCTTGGTGCAGTCTGCCAACAAGCAGTGACGTTAAACTGGTTTGTGGCGGAGGTGGCCAGATGCTCGAGGTGCTTCTGTAAGAGGTGCTTTAGCTTAACCAGCTGGGCCAACATGGAGACTTTTATCAAGGAATACAGTATTAATATAATCCTGCAGCAGTGATAGACAGATTTGTTCTCCAAAGGATTCTTCTAAGCTCATTGCCACCTCAGATGGCTTTGCCTCTTGGGTTTCTGAGCTGAAGCTGATGGGGAATGACAAGCCCTGATTTATGCAAAGTACCAGAGGCTACAAGATGTAGGCACAGGATTCAGCTTGACTTGCTTCCGACTGTTTTGTATGTTATTAGGGAGCCACAGGAAAAAGTAGGTCCTGCTTATCCAGGAATAAAGCGGCATCCTGACTGTAGCTGCACGGAAACGTTGCATGTGCGAGCTGCGCCCTTCTCCTTGCAGCACCAGCTCCTCGCCCTGGGGCAGGGATGGGGCAGCGGCCGCCCGGCCAGGCGGCAGGAGCTGGTGGCTGCCGGGGCTCCTGCAGCCTGGCAGCGCCGGCCTGGCGCCGGGGAGGCTCCCGAGACTATTTCTGCATCCCGGTTTCCATAGCGACCGCGAGCATCACGTGGCGGCTGCGGCTCTGCCGCGTGTGCCCTGCAAGGCGCCTCGTGCGCCCGGCGCCTCCGGCCCGCCGCGGCAGGCACCGCGCTGGCTGCGGGGTCCGGGGTGCCCACGTGCAGCGGACTGGAGGTGCCGGTGTGCAAAGCGATGGGGGAGCTCAGGAGGCTCCAGCGGGAGGGAAAGGGGAAGGAGCAAGGGCGTCCGGCTGGGGTGTCGCGCCAGGCTGCGTCGGCCCCGCGTGGGTCTGAGAGGGACGTGTCCGCACGAGGTGCCGGGAGCAGAGGGGCCGTCCCAGGCGGCAGCGCCTGCTTCCTCGTCCGGATCCGCTCCCCGCACGCCCCGTGCGAGCCAGCTCGGTGCGCCGGCTGCATCGTCCCCATCATCTGCTGCGCCGCAGCAGCACAGCGGCACCGTCCTCGAAGCGCGCGGGGCAGGAGCCGATGCCCTGGGGCTTGAGACGTGGTTGCTGTGAGCTCCCTTCCCGCTAACTTCACTGAAGTGGTCTTAATGTTTCAATCTCCTCTTTAAAATACATTTTTTGTTCGAGTCAGCACATGTTGGCAATTAAATCTTACCACACTGCGAGCAGTGTGAATAACGAGAACTCGTGTGTAGCTGGATGCGCACGTTCGTGGAAGAGGGATGCTGCTGCCCTGAAGTCGCAGCGCAGCTCCTCCGAGCGCGGCAGCATCCCACCTCCGCGAGCCTCCGGCAGCCGCCGGCACCGTCCTCTCCTTTGCTCTCAGTCCGYGTGCCGCTGACCGCTGCTGCCCGTCGGGGAGGCGGGGGGTCGAAAAGGCCCTGGCTGGGTGTCACAGCAGGCACCGCTTGCGTCCCGTCGTCGCTCCCTGCGCCGGCTGCGTCCCTTCTGCCCGGGCTTTGGGGGTTTTGTTGTGCGTTCATCACTGTTTATTTGCTTGGTCCTGCTAGTTTGAGGCCGTACCCTGCTGCTGCCTGCAGCCCGGGGAGGAGGTGGGAACGCCTGGCAGCTTTCCTTCCTCCCCGCTCACGGTGCCGTGGGGATTCAGTGAGAATTCCCCCAGATCCCATGCGCTCGGCCTGATCCAGTGGGGAGGAACATGCAACCGGTCCCTTTTTCCCTGACCCTGGAAAAAAAGCCCCGGAAAAGGGCTTTTCTTGCCCTTTGCTGGGAGAGGGGCTCGTCCGGGGGCTGGCGCAGCGTGCCGCGTCCCAGCCGTGCCGCGCTGCTCTGGGGGGCCGGAGCCGCGGGAGGCTCGGCGGCCGGCCGAGGAGCCCCGGGGAGCCCTGGCTGAGCACGGCCGCTGCTCGGCGCTCGGGACGCCCGGGAGGAGCCCGCTGCCGGCACGGAGGCTCCGTCCCCTGCTGCCGCGCCGCTCTGCAGCCTTTCCTCCGCTTTGACACATGGAGCGGACACGTGCGGGGTTTCTCCTGCTCCCYGGCTCATGCCACACACAATCTTGTTCTGATTTTCAAAGCTCCAATAAAGCGTGTCAAAATGCATCAAAGGCTGGATGCAGCAGCGAAGCAAATTGGCTCTGGAGAGGGTTTCAGGGGAACGGCCGGGAGCAGGGAGACGGCGGATAAACCTTGGGCCCCGCGAGGGTCGCAGGGCGGGTGACGTGGGGCAGAGGCACGGGGGGACCCGCCGCCCCGCCGGGGAGCTGGAAAAGCTAAAAGCAGCAGGGGCTGCCCCAAAGATGAGGCTCAGTCGTGCCCGCGGCCTCCCGCGCCCCGGCGCAGCGGGGTTGCGGCTCCCGTCGTTGCTTTGCGGCGGGTCGTCCCGCGCTGGCTGCCGAGGCGGCATCCTTCGTCCCTGCAGCAACCGGGCCCTGGGTGCTGTTTCCGTAACCTGCCTTTCCCGGGACCCGCGGGTGCTCCCGGTGCCGGGGCCGCGGTTGCCGCCGGGCGTTGAGAGCACGTGCCTTGCTGACGCCGCTAAAGGCGTGCGGAGAGCTTGAACTCGCCGATGGGCTCAACCATCCGTCGTGCTGGTGGTGCTGGGAGCGAGGCACTTCAAAAGGCCGTATTTTGCATTTCTTCAGATGCCTTGTTGTAAGCGCAGTGACACAGTTGCTAAAAGCACATTAATTATTAGCAAAGACTTTTTTTTCTTTTTATTGCAAGACAAATTAAACGACTGAAGAAAACAGGAAGTGTTACATGAGAAGTTAATCCATGGGCGAGTGACAGTACCAAAAGCCACAAATAACTCACGATATGTGTAAGCCAGGGCATTTAATTTTTGGCTTGTTGTTCGCCTTTGGCGTTCACGCRCATACTTGGTTGTCACATCTCTAGTGCTTCAGGATGGAGGGTTTKGGAAGCTGTTAATTCTAGGAAAGGTGATTAAGGCCTTTGAGAATAAATTGAGTAGGGGACCAAAAAGGTTTTCTTTTTTGTTTTTTTTCCCCCCCTTGACTGAAACAAACCGAGTTGCTGCATTTAGTGCCTTATCACATAGCGTTACTTGTCCTTGCTCATGCACAATGACAAATCAGCCTGTGCAGAAATTCGCTTTTCATCGCAGCGAGCAGATGATCAAGCAGCGATCTCGGTGGCGAGGCTCGGACGAGACCTCCCGCATCCCCGGCGCCGTCCCCGTGGCCTCTGTTATCCGACGAGCGCGTAGCAAAGCGTGTTGGTGTGGGGCAGAGCGTGACCTGRTTTAAGGGAGCTGGGCGGAAGCGTGGAGACCAGACTCTTGTGTTTCTAGGCTTGTGCAATCCCGGTTATTAAACGGCTGTTAAAAGAGCAGAGGGAACCGATTGTCCGGTTGGAAGGGTTTAGCCCTCCAGAGCCAGTGTCTGTTGGACTGCGAGCGGACCAAACCGATGGGACTGGTGCATGCCAAAGTCTCAATACTGGTTAAATGATGATGCAGAACCTGTTCTCATGTGCCAGTTACTGATTTCGGTGAGGCCGATCCGGGTTTATGCACGCGTGGGAGTGAAGCTGCCTGTGTTGCCGAAGAGGAGGACGAGGTCCGAGGTGTCGCAAGGGGAGCGGCCTTGGGCGGGCGGTGGTTCGAGGATGCTCCCCAAGACCTGGCAGCAGTGTTTGGAGGTGGAGGGGGAAATTTGGGCAGGGAGAAGTAGTGACTAAAAAAGCTTGGTCAAAAAGCCAGAAACGTAGCTGGAAGCAAGTGGCGAGAGGCCGTGCCGTGGAGAGGAGCGGGGGGAGCCGTTCCCCCCCGCAGACACCCGGTGTTTCCCCCGCCGGGAGGGTGGTGAGACGGAGCCCAGGCCGTGGACACTTTGCACAGGTTCCTGCCCCCTTCTCCTTGCCGTGTCCTTCAGGTCTGGTTTTCACCTCCTCCAGTGAAGACAAGGCTGGGTATGAGAGGTTAGCGTGTCCGCAGCGCAGAGGAGGGAGCAGCTTCTCTGATGTTTGCCTATAACTTTTACGCTTGTACCCGAGGCGTGTGCTGTAAAGTTTAGACAAGAGTTACCCGGGGATTTGGCKCTGATCTCAGATTTAGGTTCTTTATTTACCATCTCCATTTAACATGTCCCCTCCTGGGCCGTTGCTCCAAGTGCTGCGGGACCAGCCCGCGYGGGCGCTTGCAGACAGCACAGAAGGAGCGTTTGGAAAAGCTGCGAGCCGTCTGCTTCTGGCACCGGGCTGGCTGGTCCAAGGATGGTGCTGCCTTTCCGGGCTCCCTACCCTGAAATGGCATGAAATGGTCGGCAGCTGCTCAGAGTTTTCATGGTTTTCTGCTTATTGTTGTTGAAATACAGAAATCAATGACACTGTAAAATAATAACTGTAGTCTGTGAAGTGATAGAAAAGGCAAAATATGGAATGAGAACAACTCTTTCATGTTTAAGAGCTGGAACATGGGCCACTTACTCTGGAACATTTGCATTTGTGGATTTCCCACTATTAAAGAACTTCTTTTCCTGCTCAGATCAGCTCATTGCTCAAGAAAAAAGGGGGTGATGCACTTGATAGCAGCACGATAATAAAAATAGAAGCAGCTTGCTGAGGGAGAGTTTGCTGGAAATGAGATTACCGCAGTGTGTGTTGGAAACGTGCTGGGGAGTATTTGCTGGAGGTGAGCGCAGATTGTGCTTCCCTGTCCCTGGGTTATAAGTGAAGGTCTCCGAGAGCTGTCAGCACAGCAAAGGACTGCCGCAGCTCGCAGCGACCCAGCCGGCTCTCTAGCCCTGCGCGAGGTCTTGTAGCAGGGTCGGGATTGCAGCAGCACTTGTTGCAGGTGCCCTTCCAGCACTCTCCTGCGTGGCGGCTGCACGTGCAGCACGTGGCCGTGTCTGGTGGAACTGAACTGGCGTGAAGCATGTCCTTAAAGGAGGAAGTTGGCTTCGAACGTCTCTGATGTCAATATCTGGATTGCTGTCCTCTAAAATTTAATGCAACTTAGCTAGAATCTTTCTAGCAGTTGCCAAAAGCTGGAATCAGCCCCATTAAATTGATTTTCATTAAGCTGTTATAGTCACTGAAACTGCTGAGAAGAATCGTAGCCATATGGCACAAGGTATTTAAAATGAAGTCTCTGATGACACAGTTTGCCGTTCTGGAGATGCTGAGCTGACATGTGCCGAGGTTACTGATCGGAAGCGGGGAGGGGAGGGCGTCTTCAACACTCGACTGCCAATAAAAGAGGAAATAATAAATAATAAACCCCGCTGAAAGAGCAGGAGACAAAGCGACCAGTGTTTGGAGGCACCGCTGTTTATGCCTCCGCGCAAGGAAGAGGAGACAAAAAGAGTCTGAAATATGTAGAACTTGATGTGCAGTCCAAGTGCTTCTGCTCAGCTGAGGGGGTTGAGTCCAGCTGGCAGGGATGAGACTCGCACATTAATTCTTCAACTTTCTGAAAGACAAGCCTCCGGGAAGGTACAGGGAACATATCCCTTCTCGCTCAGCGTCTGCGCTTCCCAACACGCGTCTCAGACGCACGCGGCGTTTCGCAGCYGCGCTGGAGGCGGAGTGCTGCCCCGGTCCGCGGAGCAGGACGCCCCGGTCCACGCCGCTTCTTGACTAAGGCAGGTTATATAGGGGATCAGCCAAAGACTAGTCAATTCTAGCAGTCGTTAGGCAGACAGGGAGAGTTAAAGTGGAATTAAGTGGTTAGAAATACATAAATAATAATGTACTCGCCCATGTRCTTCCTTTATGACACTTGCAGGTGGAGGAAGTTCATAAATCCTCTGTTAGCATTGACCCACAGAACAATAATGCAGACTGTGTCTGAGAGGAGACAGAACGGGAATAAAAACAGCTTTTCTGGAGCAAAAGAAAACACTATGTATTTAGGTCAGGTACCCACACAACAAAGCTGTTTTCTTCATCCCAAGGCTTCGTGTCTGGAAGGTGCCCTTTGCTGTAGACCGCAGCCCTTTGCTGTAGACCGCAGCCCTTGCAGTCGTGCGCAGGTGCCACCCGTGGGCTGCGGGGACCTCGCTGTGGCTGCGGCGTCTTGCAGGCTTCCCTTTCGGGAAGCGGGTGGGTTCCTCCTGGTTCGTGCGTGGGAGCAGGGCCCCTGCACAGCTTCCCGGGGGAGCAGCCGCTGGGGACCTCCCTCCTTGTCCGCACGCAGAGCAGCCGGGGCGCCCGCGGGCCGTGGCAGCGAGAGCGCCCGCTCCACGGTGCACGGAGCGGCTCTGGGTGCGGGAGCAGAAGGGACCCGCTGCCCGGCCGGCCACGCGGCACCGGAGATGTGCTTCGCACGCTGCCGGGGCAGCTCAGCCTCCCCGAGACACGCACCGGCGCGGAGGAGGCAGCACTCCTGCCTGCTCCGAGGACGGGGAAGAGGTGACCAGCACTGCTGTGGCAGAATGAGGAGGCAGAGGCGATCTGGATCCGTTTCTTCTCACCACCGAATGTGACGCCGTGTCCTCGAATCTGTCAGCTCCTTGGACACTGCGGCAGCAAGAGAGACCGTTATCTAGCTCCCTGTTGCTGATCTGTTTGCAAGAACACCTAGATGAAATCAAGGCAGGTCTAACTTTTAGAATGGAAAATCAACTTTGGAAAAAAAAAAAGTAGCTATTTTCACTGCACTTTTTTGCTGCCTTGACGTTCTTTTGATGTACTGCTCTAGARTGTTATCCTATAAAGGAAAATGTAAGTGTACTAGAGAGAGAAGGGAAAAAATAGCAAAGAAACCAGCTAACAGCCACCAAACATAAAAGGTTTGTTTAGAGCCAGAGCAGGATGCACCGGGCAGGTTTGAAGAGCTGGTCCTGGGAAAGGCTGTACGAGAGTGCTCCGGCAGCCCGGAGACAACCAGGAGGGCTCGGAGAAGGGCTACACTACGGCCGCTTCTGCTTTATTTATGTGGATCAGATGAAAGCCTGTGTTTTCTCAAGTCAGTGGTCAATACTTGAGTTCAAACTTGTTCTCAGCCTGTGTGCATTTCTAGGGGCAGCTTTTAGGGTGGTTTGTATAAATGGTGCTGGTAATGGCTCGCTTACGTGGAAATCTTCCTTCTAATGGAGAAGCAAATATCCCTTGCTAAGGTGAATCCTTTATTTTTGTCAAACTGTTCATAATAAATTTTGTCCTAAGCAGTTATTGTTACCAAAGCTTTCTAATTATTTTAAGTAGCCAAGCTTACATATGCCTGAATCCTCTCTGCAGTTTAGCCTAATATATTCATGCAAAAGCATAAAGGAGGCTTTGCTTCYACTCATGCTCCTGTTCTCCCTAATCTCCATCCCTCACTCTTCCGCCTTTCTGTCATTTTCATTACTATTGGAAAGCAGTACATGCAAAAGCAGGCGGCGAAACCCTCCGGCAGGCTCCTCAGCACGATGAGGGCACTCGGCTCGGTTTCTGCTCCCTGACAAGTGGGGTCTGTCGCTCCGCAAGCTCAGCGGCCTGTCCCGGCGATCCCGGGCCTGCTCCGCTTCCAGGGGCACGGGGCGGCTGCGGGTCCTCTCCGAGCTTTCGGGTAGCGGCGGCAGCAGCGCGAGGGGGATGCGCGGTCCTGCCCTGCTTGCTGCCGCCGCTGTGCACCAGTGCTCCATCGAGCAGAGGAGCTCGACCCCGAAGGGCTCCCGGGGAGAGGAAGCGCCCCGTCCTCGTGCCGGCGGCTCGACGAGAGGAAGGCGAGGAAGAGACAACGGCGGGACCCATCGTGCTGCTCGAGGAGGCCAAAGCAATTCTGCATCTGGCCGTCCCGCTGCTGAGGGTGGGGAGCAGGGAGGCAAGAGATGGTTCCCGCTGCTGAGGGTGGGGAGCAGGGAGGCATGAGATGGTTCCTGCTGGGAGCTGAAGCCCTGCCTGGGCAGGGAGCACTGTGGCTCCTGCAGAAGGGGACGATGTGGAAAGTCACTTACAGCAAGTGTTTCCCGGGAGCAGGGCAGAAAAATGGGACAAAAGCAGCTGTTGCCCCAAGTCAAAACTGCAAGGGTTCACTTTATGGGCAAGAGAAACGGTGCCAGCACCAGAGAGTGACTCGGGAGATACGATGCGTTGCACAAGACCAGGCACGTGTGGAAGGTGGCTGAATCCTGGTCTCGTATGAGTGGTGTAAACCAGGAGTYGCTCCACGTGCTGCTGTGACAGCCCTGGAAGGAGAAGGCAGCTGCCGGGGAAGGGATCGAGCCTTAGCTGAAGTGAGCGGGGGAATTGCTGCTGTTGTGCCGTAAATCATCTGCTGAGGAGGTCAGAYGTGGCCTTGGATCTGTCCCGGCACAGAGGCCGGGAGGATGCTGGTGCTGCCGTGACTGCTGGCGGGCGTGCTGTGTGCTCCTCTAGCCCAGCTGCTTGGCATCGGTCCTGTCYGCTCTCCGTCTCGGGGAAATGCAGTTCTGTGTCTGTATCGAACCAAGAGCCCTGATGTACATGCTAGAGCTCCTCGGTACTGCAGTRGTGCAATTAATACGTGTAGCCATCAGGAAGAGCGCAAATTGCAAATGTGGGAGTCRCAGGAGTAACGTTAGCTGTTGCATGTTGGCCTCGCTGGGCGCTCATGAGTGCGTGGAAATGCTCTCCTCCCTCAGTGCGCAGTGCTCCCTGGGGCTGGTCAGGGAGCGAGCAGCCCTCCAGAGCCGAGGGCAGCCTGGGGTGGGCTTGCTGGGGCCCTCCCGCAGGATTTCCTTCCTGGAGAGGGAAGGATGCGTCTCCAGGTGACCCTCCGGAGTGAGGAGCCGGGCACCCGCGCGCTGCTCCCCGTGAAGCTGCACGCGCAGGCCGGAGGAAGAGCTGCAGTCCGGGTTTGGGGAGGATGCCTGATCCAAGGTCCAGTCCCAGATTTCCAACAGGCAGCCTGTTTTTTTTGTGACAAAATTGATGCTGTTTAAGATGTGGTTTTGCTGGTGTGCAGGAAACATAGCGAGGGGTTTTGGCTCAGCTGTAGCTGTGCGTGTCCAGCATCATACGCACAGTCAGCTGTGACTGTTGGGAAGGGAGGTGTCCTTCAGCCCAAGACCCCTTTAACTTTTAGCACTGACTGAAATGTCACAGCTGAATCACCTTCAGCTGAAGGTCATTTCATCTTGTAGGCTGGATGGTGGGGGCTCACCTGGGAGGTTCAGGGTCCTGCAGGTGTTGGCGTTTTGGGGAGGGTTGTGTGATTCCYGAGTCAGTGCAAGCGTGAGCGCTGCTCGAGTCTGTTTCCAAGCGCTGTTAGCAAAGGGTCCTTGACCGTCCTGAGCAGAGCAGGGGCAGAATTTGGGTTCTCTGACTGAAGAAGATAAATGGTAGGTCTTTAAATTCTCCTTGGCTTTCTGGTAACAATTTATTATTAATCAAAGTCCTTTTTTTCTATTGGCTTGTACAGCCAGTGGGATCCACAGCACTCAAACTTACCTCCAAAGACAGCACATGGGGGATGCTTCTGTAACATGCAGTGTGCAACTCTGCCCTTGATGCGTTACTTTAGGGTATGCCGTTCCAGAGGGTCTTTCTTCGGAAAGCTGAATAGTTGTACGTGAGTCACTCCACGGCGCTCGCTGCACAGCATTCACGTTGTCGGCATAATAACTGTATTCACCTGTTGAGATGCATTATATCCTCGTGTAGTAACAATAGTGTGTAAAACCRAACAGGCAGCATTGAGGCTAGCAAATCTTATACCTACACCGGAAGCTACTGCTTAAAGACGAGACATTAAATCCTGTTGTTGGATAAGCCTGTTTAGCCCCCGCTGCTGCAAAGGGGGGCAGAAAACCCYATTCATGTGCACGCACGTTAGATGCAGAATAGACTTGGTATCTGTTTTCAAAGCTTGAAAGGGATAAGCTGATACTGAGTAGCTTTTGGGTTGCTCTGATTTTTGCAGTGAGAGTTTATACTGTGAGCATYGCACACTGCCTGCAAATGAAGGCAGTATTACCTGCCTCTGCCCTGGCTGCTGGATTAAGATTTAATGAGATTTTTTGCTTTGCCTTGTTTCAATCTGTTGTATTTAAGTGAGGGTTGTTTTTTTTATTTCATCTTGTCTTTGATGCAATTTTGCAACATGTCTTGTACTCTTAAAAGGGTCTTTTGGTGTCTGGGAAAGTTTCTCAATGCAGCATTTTTCTAGATGGAGTAAATGAAGATTAAATCTAGGCAGATAGCAAAAGAAAACAAGCAAGCATCTTTGCAGAGATGGAGCCAGCAGAGCAGCTCTGAGGTTTGTCTCTTGTCTGACAGACCATGAACACCAGAATAAGCCTTTTTCTGGAGGGAGGCTGGGGGGGCCAATMTGTCTCTCCATGTTGAGAGTCTCTGGTGTCTGCTCAGCCGCTTGTTTTTATAAAGCGTGCAGGGATCTCWCTGCTCTTGAGCTGGCAGCGCAGCCGGGGGCTCGGCTGCAGCTGACCCCTCGGCTCGGCAGCTCCGGCGAGGACCGGGGGGCAGATGTGCACCCAAAGCGCGGCTCCGCGAGCTGGCTCCCGCGGGAACCCCGCTGCGGCCGGCCGGTTTAGCGCGTCCCCGTGCCCAGGGCAGCAGAAAAGCTGCCCGGGTCTTTGCTGCAGAACCCAGCAACTGCCAGGGCTTGCTCCACTCGATCGCTTCTCTCCTAATGATATCTCCTAACTTGTTTATTTCCATGTTATTTTTCCTTCCAATCAATGAAATTAATGATATACAGTCTGTATCATCAGTCTTCGCTGTGCCGGGGTTTGTTATGACTGYGAATTAATAGAGACTTAATCTTGGCAGTTCTCAGGAGATATCAGCCTCTCTTTCCCTCTTGAATTGCAAAGACTCTTATTTTATTTATTTATTTTTTAAATACTCTGCCTATGAAGCTACTTCTGGTGGTTTTTTGGCTCCCCCGTGTTCGGTCTCCCACGAGCCTCGGCCCTGCCGGTACRCGTTTCGGCCGTCAATTCAGAGTTTATGCAAGCAAAATTGGGCTTCRCCGAGGAAGGTGTGAAGGAGGACTTAAGGTCTCCTGTGACTGAAATCACTCACCAAGCTGTTTTGTGAGTGTCCTTATTGGAAGTTGTAGGGAACACAGAAATACTTAAACAGCTGYTTGGGAACTGCAAAGCCCAGTAAATCACCCAAGCAATTTCCTTCCATGTCTAAGTTGATAAATAGAGCACCTTTCCAGCTCTAAAACACCTTCCTCCAGGTTACAATGATTTTCGTGTTTTACAGTAAACTCCTTATCAGCCCTTTCTAACYGTAGAACAAACGGTTAACTGTGTTTCGAGCTGGTTGCGTGTGCGGTGTTTCTGGATATGAGAGGTGTCGGAGAGCAGCCATTTMCAGCCGTGATTCGCGCGGGAAATACGGCTATGGAGCAGCACGAGGGTCTGCGAGGTCGGTGCCGGCGTGCGCCCAGCCGGGCCGGGAGCGAGTGAGCGAGCGGGGACGGGGGGCAGGCGCGATGCAGCCGGTGTTTCGTGCCCCGGGGTGCCGTGGGGACTGCCAGCGTTTCGCGTTTGCACCTTAACGAAGCTGGTCTCGTTTGCTTGTGGTGGCAGGAACTGTTCAGCCYGGGTATTGCCTTACCCTCGTGTCTCTGGGAATCCTCATCAAACACAGCTACCCCGGTTTGCCAACGTTTTGTAACTAACTCCTTGTTGTCTCTTTTCCTTGCATTGCTGCGGACAGATGAAATCATCCGACATCGACCAGGAACTGTTCACCGAGAGCTACTGCAAAGTGTGCAGCGCTCAGCTGATATCGGAGTCGCAGCGCGTGGCGCATTACGAGGTAGGACGCTCTGTGCTATTCGCGCTGTGCTCTGCAGCTGCCCCGTCCTCGGCTCCGCGTCGTGCAGGGCGGCGTCAGCCGCTGCGCTGCCAGCGAGGAGCTGCGCCGGCATCCCAAGTTCCTCTCTTGAAAGTCGAAATTCGAAAGAACATTTTTATTGGTGGCGTATTATTCTGCAAATGATGTCACTGCAACATTGCCTGCTGCGTTTCCTTCCTGCTTAAATTTGCAAGGACGGGCTGGAATTTGAACACGACTCCAAGCTAGTTTTCAAAGAAATGTAGTTAGCAAGAAGATCAATTAAGAGTTCAGCAAAATGAGCTCTAGTTTKAATATTAAATGTGCTGCACTATGCTTTGCTAAGTAGGAATCACTGATTGTGCAGAGAGTAGATTAGTATTTGTGAATGTATTTAAGCACTTAAGAAGTAGGCAAGCAACAAACAATTAGGAAGGATATATCATTAGAGACATGTTAGAGCAGCAATTAACAGCGCTGCATATCTTCAAAACAAAATTAAATAAATTCCTATTAAAAAGAGGAGGAAATTACTGAAGGATATGCTGCTGTGCAATCCTCTGAGAAAGGAAAAACGCTGCCCGGTCCTTATCTTGACACACGCTCTTCGCGGGTGTGGGAAACGTGCGTGTTGGGCTCTGCAGCACAATGGCATAATAATCATCCAGGTGGGGCTGTCTCAGCGTTAACCAGAAATGAGAGCAGGAATTTTCCCATTCGTGTTCAAACGGAGGGTGACAGGTCGCTTTCTGTGGCGGTTGTTGTTGGCGAAGTGTTAGAGAACAGGCAATCATCCTTTGCGGGGTTGAGTTACCTGGGGCCGCGGGACCGTCCTCTCCCCGTGGCCCCGTGCAGGGAGGACGAGCGATGCGGGCCCAGCCTGTCCCGGAGGGCTCTAGGAGACAGAGGTGATGCATGTGGAGAGCTTGGGGACGAGAGATTTCTGCATTTGTGCAGGCTACGGGGCTTAGTCAAATTTTGCCTCTGCTTTTGAATGTGCTAAAACCATCAGTGTCTGAAGCATTTCAACAAAATCAGACTCTGTGCTAAAAGGCCTTGAAGAGGACGTTTCCCCGGACTTTTGCCCTGATTTGAATGCTTGCAACGGGTATAGAGGGTAGATAATTGTACGTCTCCACTGGCCACACTGGCACAAGAAGCTTAATCAGTGTGCGGTATCCAGGAATGCTRTGTTGCATTAATAAATACTGACAACAGTAATACACATTTACTTATAAGGCACTTCACATGCCCTAAGGAATTTGCCAAAGCAGACATTCCCTGTAAATGCTCCTCTGGCTGCCCTCAAGTGTGCAGCGGGGATCTCTGGCAGCTGCTGTGAAGTCTAAGGCAGCGGTTTTGGGGCACCTTCCGGATCGTGATGGCGTGGGTGGAGGATGCCAAATCCTGGCCTGCAGCAGGCCAGGAAGCCGTGCTGCAGAGACGGGGTGGCTACCGGCGAGCAACGGGGTGTGCAGCCAAGCACTTCTCTGTGTCTGTAACTGTAGGTGGGAGCTGAATCACTAACTCATAGCAGATGTTTTGGAAATGTGTAAAACAACACATTTTCTGTTGTGTATTCCTGGTGTGAGGTGTTGTGCTCATTTGTCATCCCCTGCGAAATCCCAGTAGACACTGTTGACGTTCGGCACAATAATGCCATTATATAACCTCGCCTGCCGGTTGCATAACGCAGAGCAGCGCGTCGGAAACCTGCAGGGACGAAGCCAGCGAGCCTGTCGGCCCCAGCAAGGGCGGCCTGCCCGGGCCAGCCGGGGCTCTCTTCTGATGGACCCAGAGGCGGGAGATGGCTCTGCTCCGTGGCTCTGCCACGCTCCGGCCATGCAKCTACAGCAGCCTCTGCTGCGGCTGCCAAGGCGCGATGCTTGGGGCAGCTGTTCTGGTCGCCCCTCCGGAGCGTAGCGTAAATGCTTGTGTCCGGGGGGAGCTGGAGATGCAGTGAGAGAAAAGCCGTGAAAACCTGCCCGAAGGTTTCACGAGGAAGGCGGTGCTGGTGCAACATGCGTGTTTCCACGAGTAGAGCTCTCTGGGGCTTGGGCAGGTCTGGATATTCTTCCCCGTGACTGTTGATGCATGTCGTTTTTGGGCTGCCTTCAGCTCAATGTAGCATCGAACCTCGGGGGAGCAGTTCCAAAGAATCAACGTGCTTCAACTGCAAATGCGAATAGAAAATCTTTCTGCAGCGCTCTAGAGTCTTTTCCAATGAGTTGGATGTGGCTTCAAGAGACCTGAGCAAATAATTTGTAGTGAATCATTTATTAGGTGAACTTAGCCTCTTTTTCTRTGCAGACATTGGACAAGCAGTATGTGATTTCCCCACATACATTAATCATTGAAAATTATTGGAGAGTAATTTCTGCAAATAATTCTTGCTCTGACACTGTTTCATAAGCAGCTTGTTCCGAGTACCTGCGACGAGAACTGAGAGGGCTATTTTTTTAGTTAGACGCTTGAGTCATAAGGTGTTTCTATTCCTCGGCCAGATGAATAAATTAAGTTTGTGATGCGAGTATTCACTTTTATAACATCAGGATTCACAACAGGACTGTTCTTTTACAAAACTGTTGTGTCAAATATATTACAGCTCCATCCTGCCAAGAGACCTCCAGCTCTTGCTGCAAGCCAAGTAGTTAATAGCACAAATGTAAAATTCACTGTTTCTTCCTAATCAAAAAGTATCTGGTCATAATTTTCTCACACTTTATTTTCCTGTTAAAAAGCATTCTATGGTCAAAACTGACTTTTTTCATGGGGAAAATATCAACTTAAGATGACTAAATTTTCTGCAAGGTTATTTTCACCCAATTTTCTAAAGCTGCTTTGTTTCAGCTTTTTGACTTGGAGAAAATTAGTGCCAATATAAAAATGTCAAGTRAAAATGAAATGTAAATTACGTTTTTACGGAAACGTGGGTTTTGGAGGAAAGCTTCATTTTGAATTTACTTGAAACTTTATGGGGAGAACTGAAACACTTCAAAAGGTGAATTCCATAGTGTGCATGCGTCTTGTATCAGCACAGTTCAGTGCTTCCACCCAGCTCGGAAGCGCGCTCGCTGAAGTGCTTGGAGACCTGCATGGGAAAGCGTCTTCAGCTGAACGGCTTGGAGATGCACAGCCTTAATCCAGCCTGGGTTTCTCAAAGTTCACTTTTCTTTGGTTTTCTGGAATCAGCCGAGGGGAGACACCAGGACAGGGTTGGGCGCGAGTCTGGCCGACCACGGGCAGTGCTGGAGCTCGGGTTTTTTGCAGCCCCGTGAAAATGAGGCCCTGGTTGCTGCTGGGACTTTGGGTGCTCCAGCAGTGCCACCGAACACTGCAAGCGTTGGGCTGGGGGAAGTTGAGCAGGGCACTAAAACACACTGAAACGTAYGCTTGGAGCAGTGTCTGCGGAGCGGTTTTGGAGGTGCGACCCCGCTATGTGTAAAGATACCCGCGAAGACCGCGGGGATGCAGAGTCCCGGTGCCTGAGCTGTGCCATGAACGCGCTTCCCTTCGCGCGGGGCTCGCGGTGCCGCCGGCCCGGACGAGGCTGCTTCGCAGACGGKCGCGTGCGTTGCTGCGCTGGAGGCAGCGGCTGCCGGGCAGAGGTGCCAGCCTGCGGGCTCGGGCTGGTGCAGCACCTGCCTCCCGGGCAGGCCGTGCCGGGGCGGGCGAGGAGACCCTCGGGCTGCGACTGCCCGGGGGCCGCGGCAGGTCCCGCGCGTGCGGCAGCGCCCGAGCCCTGGCTGAGCTGCAGAGCRGAGGGAAGGGACCCGTGACTTGCTTCTCCAGCACCGCCGAGTGAGAGCTGCGGCCTTTCTGCAGGCCCTGAAATGCTGGCTCCTCTGTGCATGCAAAATAAGACGTTTCCCTGTATTAAAATAAAGGGAAACGGCGTATGGAAGGGGGATGTTTTTATCTTGCCAAACAGGAATAGTCACATCCAATCACTCTCTCGTCTCCCTCTCCAAATCATCAACCAATAACTCTTCTCTTCTGCGCTACTTTGCCAGGAATAAAAAATAATTTGATGTCAGTCGCGCAATATTAAGCAGCATTATTTCCAAAGGCAAGTGTAGTGGAAAAACGACAAAAGAATCAGTGTTTGAAGCATATTTTGGCTTCGAACTTGACATACAGCAAAATACTGTTCTTATTTTATGCGTTTTGTGTAACTCTCTTGTCTATGGTATTGTCCGATATCTCTGTTGGACTTCTGCTCTCCTCCACGGTAAAATCCACAAGCCTTTCCCTCTCCGTGAAGCTGCCAGGTGCTGCTGTTTGATCCGGGATTCGCTTTTGGGGGAGCTGACTGGAGGAGCTGGCTGTGGGTTGTTGACTCGTAGTGAAGCTGCAGCCGCCCGATGGGAGATGCCGCGAGCGGCTCTCCGGCACCGAGCGTGGCGGGAGGCTGCCGCGAAGGTGGCGGTTACCCTCCGCGCTGCGGTAGGTAGAAGAGAGGGATCTTGCTGTCTGCTGTCAACGCCCAGAAGATCAGGCATCTGAATGTTTTAGTTCTTAAAGGAAATTAATACCGTGATTTGCCCCCTGTAGCGTCAGCAAGCTCTCTTCCCATTTCTGCTGTTCAGGAAAAAGCGTCCGAACCGGGATGCCCGAGAGCATCCCTGCGAGGCAGCAGCAGGCCGCGKGGCCGGGAGGTGCCGGCGATTCCCCCTGCTCGTCGGCTCCCCCTTCTTTCCCCCCGCGGGAGAAATGAATGCGGAACRGGATGACGGACCCGATAAGAGCCACCGAGGAGGACGCGGAGCGGTGCAGCACGTGCTGGCTGCAGCGGGCAGGTCCCGGGTGGCCAGACGTGCAGGGCCTGGGGGCGAATTGCCGGTACGTTGAGCCTCGCCGGCTCGCCTGCCGCAAGGAGCGCGGGGGACACGCTGCGTCCCGAGCGAGCGCGGCGGATGGGCACCCGGGTAGGACCGTGCCGGCGTCGTCGAAGAGCCGCCAGTGCTGTGAGCTCCTCCAAGAGCATCCTCTGCGCTGGCCGCGGAGCCAGGCAGCCTCCCGCAGCGAGCGACCTTTTTGCTCCAGCTTTGATTGCACAGCACAGTGTGCGTCTTTAAAGCACAACTTTGAAATAAGGGTATTGATTTTTCTTTTTTTTCTTTTAATGATATCCATGGGTGAGGAAAAACAGAAGCCAGTGGCCCAGAGCCTGCGTCCTGGTGCGGAGGAGCCGGTGAGACGGCTCGGGCTCGGAGCAGATCTGCTCCATGGCAGCTCTGTCTCGTATTGGGCTCCGATGACTCTTATCAATGAAGCGTTGCTGTTTGGATGCCTTTCTGCAAGATATTCGGGCAGTGCAAACAACAGTCGTGGCGGGCTCTGATATACTTGCACGTGCATTTTGACCATGCCAAAGCCCCGGGGAGCTGGTAGCACTGGAAGGGCTTTCGGCATGTGGCTTCTAGTTCAGTGGGCTAAAAAACTCTCATCATCCCTTGTAGTTTGCTTGCTGCAACTGCATTGAAAGTCTGTGCTCCAGAGATGGGTTTCTCCTTTTCTGCATTTCTGCATCTTGCCTTCCTCTGGAGTGATAAACCTCTTTGCTGCTGGATACCATCTAGATCACCCATAATTTAATGTTTCCTTCCAGCTCTGTCTGCTGTAGCAGTCCCTTTGGTGCATTGCTCTGTAAATTAGAAAGATCAGCTGTCTTAGCAAGCTCTGCATCCTCGTCTCTGTGCAGAAGTGTTCACAGCCATTAGAAAGATGTTACCATTTGTTTTCAAGTTTCTCCTTGAAAATCCTGCAGGAAAACTACCAAATATGCAAAGCTGCCTTCAGATTCCACCTTGAGCTGCATATTCATCACCACATTTGCTCCATAAGCTGCTATAACACTTTCCTTCGTTGTAATCTTTATTGCTTCAGGTGTTCAGACGGTACTTCACTTTTTCATTTAAAATGAAGAAATATGCCAGGTTTGTGGGAAGAGAAGCCCAGGGTGGTGTAGTGCGAATGTGCTGTTGTTGACTCACCTTGCAAAGAGCAGGAATGACGCTCGGATGCTTGCTCTGATGTCGGGGGCGGGGGAGGCAAAGTTTATTAAAATTCCAGTGCTGAGAAAACTAAGGAGAGCAAATAAAGCGCGGGGCCCTTTGGGGCGGCCCGCGAGAAGCGAGCGCTCTCCGGGATTTCCCACCCCGCTGCAGACGCGCGGCGCCCGCGAGCGGCATCGACAGCCTCGGCAGCGCTCGGCCGCGCGGGTTGAGCGGTGCTCCGGCTAACCTGCGTCCAGCTGGGCTGTCCTCCTCCAGGAAACTTTGCATAACATACTCTCTCGTCTGGAGGAATAACAAATGCTGTTTACCATTGGCACATTAGTGCCTTAAGGGTCGGGATGTGCGTGCTCGGAAAGGCAATCCTGCATCTGAAATATTAATGCGGTGGAGGAGCGCGTACTCTGTCTAACAAAATAAACACTGCGCTGCAATAGAGCTCGAAGGGTCTGTGGCTGGTGCGAGCTGCCCGCCCGAGGGGCTGCCGCGTACCTGCAAAATCCCTCTCTTTTCTTTTGTTTTTCCTGCTTCCTCCTGTTTTCCTTAGTTCTTGGTCCTCCAGTCCGTTGATGGAAGGAGCCCGTGCGCGTGGGTCCGCCCCGGCATCCCCAGCCGCAGCCGGCCGGGGCAGCTCGCGGGGCCGGGCGGGCTTTGCTGGCGCTGCCGGCGCGGGTTTCCCCCGCCCGCCCTGCCGCTGCTGGGGGGAAGCTCGGGCTGCGGAGAGGCTTGTGTGGTGCTGTCGCAGACGATGCGGGTGCTGCCCTGGGCTCTGTGCGTACGTGTATCGGCCTTCTGGGAGCCGCTTTGGTGCCCGTTTTGCATAGTGTTGTTTAACAGAGGGTGAAAGTTGAGGTAACCGTGGCCGCACGTCATATACAAAGATGCAGGGGATGCTGGTGCTCTGCGGCGAGGTGGTTGCGGTGCCCTTCGCTTTCTGCACGTTTGCGCTCAGCAGCGTAGCGTCGGCTGCTGGATCGCTGTGCGCTTCAGAAAACCGATGTGGATGAAACTGGTACTTTACAAGGCTCCGTATTACCACCCTGTTGTCAGCATTAATGGCCAAGCATTATTTTTAATGTACTCCCAGTGCCAAAATCTATTGCTGAATAGCAGCAGCAGCAGTGCAGCCAGAGCCCTCCCGTTGGGCTCTGTCCCAAGGCTCCCTCCGTCCGAGGTCACGGTCTGACCGAAAACAGCCCGAGTTCAGAGGTGCTTTTGGAAGGGCGGTGAAACCCGCGGAGACCTGAGGCTAGCGGTGGTGGGGAGCCGCGGGGGACGTCGGGGGGGTCTGCCGAGCTGAGCGGCAGAAAAACAGCTCCTTTTATCCCTTGCAAGCTGTTGATGCTGGGTGCAGTGGGTCGCTGCTGTTTGTTTCCCTTGGAACGTCTGAAGTCTTGTTTTTTTCAAAATTGCAGCAGTTGAGGTCTGGGAGAAGCTGCCGGGGCCGGTGAAATGCTCCCGGTCACAAACGCACCCAGCGGGGACTTGGAAGGGCGACGGTGCGCCCGGTGCGCGGGAAACCTGTACCGGCTTCGGCTTGACAAGCAGGGAGAAAACGATCATGTTTTCAGGAAAAAATGACATGGACTAGTGGTTGCCAGGTGAACAGATCATCAGTGAATTGCCTGTATGTGTAAACAAAACGATATCTAAACCAGCGATACTCCGACCGGTTGCTTTAAGGGAGCTGGTTTCTTGGTGGTGGAAATCCGGTTGTGCGCGATTGGGGATTGCAGACACGTACCGAGGTGCCCAGAAAGTCGCCAGCATGAGTAGATACTTTTTAAAAAATTAACTCACGGAGGAAAAAGGGGAAGTGAATAGAAATGAACATAAATTATAAATGAGGCTTTGCAAAAATTTCAAAGGGAGAAAAAGGACATTGGCACCCAGCAGCGTCTGGAATAACAGAAGGGAGTTTGTCTGACTAACAGCGGGATCTTGACAATGGTGTTTGCTGGCTGTGTGGGCAGAAGAGGCAGAAAAAAAGAAGGCGTTTTCTGAAAATGTCTGTCCTCTATCTAAAAAAAGGCAGAGGATGTTGTTATATCACAGAATGAGGAATAAATGGTTTCCATTCCAGCAGAAATTTGGAAGTTTGTTAAACAGTGATTATGAAATTTAGATTTTTCGAGTCAGCAGGTCCAGTAATTTGCAACCGAAGGGCTGAAAGGAGCCGGCCGCGCTCTGCATCGCCGGTGCTCGGCGGAGCTGGGGAGGGCAGGGGTGGCCGAGGGCAGGCGAGGCAAAGGGCTCCAGCGAGCGGTTTGCAGGGCAGTGCAGCGGGTATTCTGCAGAAATGAGTCTTGCCAAAATAACTTCACGGCTCTGACGAGATTACAAGCCGGGCCAGTACCGATGATGAAGTCGATGCAATCACGTGACTGCATGTTTCGTGGCAATGTAATTAACAAACTGCCAGGATGCAAAAAATCAGCGCAGTGCACACTGGAAGGATTAAAATCCCACCAGCGGGTTTCCGAGCGAGAGCCGGCTGCGCGCTGGGTGGAGCCGCGGCCGTCGGGCTTTGCGGGAGCGCTGCGTTCCCCCCCGGCGAGACGGGCAGCGGGAACGGCCGGGGGGAGCCCGGCGAGGCGGGGGGAGCGCGACATCCCTCGCGAGACGGTGAAGTGCTGCAGGCTGTCAGGTCGGCTTAGAGCAGCGGTGCGAGGCGGGAGCAGATCCCGCTGCCGCATTGCCGAGCCCGGCTGCAGCGCGTCCCGCGTCCTGCAGGCAGGGCCCCCCCGGGAAGGGCTCTCCGGCGTTTCCGTACGTTGTCGTGCAGGCCGGMGAAGCCGAAGCCTCCGCGGGAGGTTCTGGCACTGCAAGGGCAGACGGGTCTAAATGACGGCAGCGATGAGCAAATCTTCCCCGAGCAAAATCACATCCAGTTTTGCAGCACGGTGCAGCTCTGCTTTGCCCTTTTGTGCTTTGAGCTGAATTGTCAGGGCTCTTCTGCCTCTGCCACCATCCGCTGTATTAATGTAGATTTGATGCAGACAGAAATGATCTGTTTGTTTACTTTTACTGATGAACCTCCGTGCAATAGCGCGTGAGCTTGCAGGGCAGGAGCCTGCAGTTGCTGCATGCAGCCTGGCTCTTTTTACGCTTTCTCTCATACAGAGATGGTTGTTTTTAAAGTGTGTGGTGTTAAGCAGGACYCTTTCCCTTCTGACGGAGTTGTCTCCAGGCACTAAACACAGAGTTTAGGTGAAATGCTTTTGGCAAACCACTTTGAAAGAAATATTTACAGGCACTGAGCTACTCTCTAGTTCACTGGCAGATAAAACTCTGGTGACTATCGATGAAGAAGCAGGTATGTTTAAAGGCAGGGTTCTCGCCCCGGACTGCAGCTTTACAGATGCGTCAAAGCTTTATCTTTCCTGAAGCTTGTACGTGCTGTGAGACATCAAAATGGGAGTTGCACGAGCCTGGATCCCGCTTCATCCCAATGTCCCGACTCCTGTACTCTGTGGTTCTTCTTTTGGCCCTTATTTCTCACGTATCTGCGCTAATCTGGATGCCAGTTGTTTACGGATGGTTAGTTAGCAGAATTTGTGCCRGTTACGAGCTAGTCTGCAGAAATCTCCTGACAAACCTTTGCGTTCAGGATCGACTCAAGGATCCTGCAGCGCAGTGGGGACAGAGCATGTTTATGCYGTATTTATGGCCATTTCTTACCTCTCGTTGCTGTTCTCGGACATTCTTGTGTCGTCATATTCTCCAAAACTCAGTAAGCATGCAAATCTTTGAGCTGGATCATGCGGCTGGGCTCGCGCCCGGGAGCGTGCAGATCCCGTGCCGGGCGCGCTGCACGGCAGAATCGCCAGCCGTGGCTCCTTGCCGTCTCTGCTAGCACTTACCCTCTCCGTACGTCRGGGCTGCAAATTTCAAGTTGCTTCGTGGAGGGGAAAAGATCACCAGCAGGGCTGTTTGCAAGCAGCGCACTAAGAATAATCACTTCGCTCTTGCCTTGGTGTTAGGATGATAAATACACATGTAAATGTAGAAAATACCAGAGATAAAAAGGGCTGACAAATAGGCTGTGCTACCTCCGCTCCCTCAGCGGGAAGGAGACGCTTCCTACATGCTTGCAGAGGACAGGGAAGCTTTTAAGCTCTGCTCTTACAACCGTAGGATAATAAGGCTGCACTTCATCCGCGCAGTTTTAAACTCTGCCGAATGTAAGCTATTCCTTTTCCTTAGCATTCATAAATTCAAACAAATGCATAAATAAAGGTGAGAGGTGTTTTACAGAGGGCTGGAGTTTCGTTGACTTTTCACGCTGACATTTGGACATCGTTTATTGCACAGCTGAGTGCCACAGAAAAGAACACTAAAAATGATTACCGTTAACGTCTTTCCATCTTTTTTTTTTTTTTTTTTTAAGAAAATCAAGTCTTTTTTTTACCTATAAATTCGGCCAGGCAGCAGGCTGTAGTTGCACGCAGCTAGGCACCATGAAGTGCTGGATCAAACTAACCCGAGGGAAGAGCCTCGCGATTGCGGGAAGGACACTTTGTGGCTGGCTCGCTGTTCCAAGAAGCATAAATATTGAGCGCTGGAAGGGCATTAAGCTGCAAAGCTCTGGGTTTCAGCCAGCCCTGGCCGCGGCGGGAGGTCCGGCGCCTTGCTGCGGAGCACCGGGCACCTCCGAGCCCGGGACCGAGGCGCCCAGCGCCCGGCCGCGGAGGCAGAGGAGCCACGCGACCTCCGTCGCTCCGCGTCCCGCCGGCCCGCGCCCTCCTCGCGCTGCCATCGCACCTCCCCTGCGCGAAGCAGCGGTGCAGCGTGTCCGGAGGGACGCGGGGGTCCCCGGGCTCCGGGTGCCCTCAGCGCTGCAGACCCAAGCCCTGGGTCTCCGACATCTACTTGTCATTTCTTAATTGCACCATCGCTGCCTGGGCTTCTACGCGCTGATAGCTGAAGCTTTGGGGGTTTCTCGTGCTTATCTCTCGCTGCACCAGGTATAGGATGAGCTGAGCTCCGTCAGAGAAAATCACGTTTTCTAAAAGCATGCAGGAAGAAAAGTTGGGGCAGGATATTTGATATTATTTATCCTGAATGATTTGCTCCATTAAAAAGAAATTATTGCATAGTCCCATTTATGTATACAAATTTAGTTCCATGCAAATTTAGCTCCAAGTTCACACCCGGGGAAAAAGAATGTTCCACTACATTCTAATGGTAATTTAATTTTTTTAAATTGCAGATCTGTGCTCTGAAATTATAATATTATGGTGCCGTTGTTCTGTGAGGCAATCAGAAATGGAAATTCAGAGAAAACATTTGCATAATAATAGCTGCTGTGCATGTCTGGGTTCTGGATGCATTTATTTAGTAGTAGCTGGGTTTTTTTGTTTTTTTTTTCCTTTACACCCACTGGAAGACAAGGACTCTGTAAGTTAGCACAGACATGTTTTGAAGGTGCATGTCTGAGCGCCTGCTGCTGTAGAAGCTTTTAAATCTTCCTTTGCGTTTTGGAAATCACAGGGATTTCTGTCTATTGATGCTGACTCGACCAAAGCTCCGGTTGTGCCTGAGCGTAGCGTGAAACCTGCTCTTGCCGTCTCAGTCTCCTGATGCATCCCTCGTAGGAAAAGTCTCATCCAGGCGCCTCTCAGCTTTTTCTGATCCCTCTACAAAAACACAGGTCCCCTGAAAACTCCTCTGTGGTGTGGACGGTGTTTGACAGTGTTTGCTCAGCGCCCGTCTCGGAAGGGAGCGTAAGAAATATCCAAGGCTGGCGTTGAGCTGGGACGTCGGCGCCCCGTCCCCGAGCTGGGGGTGTCCATGGGTCGGGATTTCCCGCGGAGGGGCCGGTTTTGGGACGGCACCGTCCGTGCCGGGCTTTCGCTGGCAGGAGGGCGATGCCGGGCAGAGCAGCCTGGAAGTGGTGCGCGGCTCCGGGATTGGTTTCTCCAGCAGCAAAACTGGGGCTGGATCTGAGTTTTCCTTGCTGGCGTGGCTTTGCCCGGAGCACAGGCCCCCCCGGAAAAGCCTGGGAGAGGGGAACGGCTCCGGCCGGGGACCCGCCTGGTCCTCATCCCCTCTCCGCAGGGCCAGCAGCAGCTGTTTCTGAGGAAAACATTAGATTTCATAATGCACAATTATCTGATAATTTACCCATAGGAGAAATTTCTTTCAAGCCTTTGGCAGCTATCAGTTGGCTTATTTCCTAGAGCGAGGTTTTATCCCCCTCGTATATCTTATCCTGCTGGAAGCTCAGGAACTCCCGATTTTCTGCTGTTCGCACGTGCGTGTCCAACCCCTCGCGATGCCGTCCTGCCTCCCGCTGAAACTAAACGGCCCTCGTCTTTGCAGTCTCTCCGGCTACGGAAATTGCCTGATGACAAAAGCTGCTGCTCTTTCACCTTTTTTTCCCGCTGCATCTCCAAGGGGCTGCAGACAGCAGGGCTTAGACGGTGTTCGAGGTGAAGGTGGACCCTTCCCTTGCCAGGAGCGGGTGCCACAGCCGCTCCGCAGGTCCCTTCGCTCCATGGCGAGCGCTGCAAAAGCCCGTGGGCTCCTCCGTGACGTGCAGATATTCCTCACTTGGTCTTTCTCCCTTTTCTTCTCCCATGTCAGATAGATATCTCAAGGGGATGGGAAATCTTGCTGCATTTTGGTTTTGTAGACAGTGCAACAGAGCAGAACATCTTGGGTTTTGTAACTTCATTTCTTGCTTTTTTCTTTTTTTTTTTTCCAGAGTCGGAAACATGCAAGCAAAGTTCGCCTCTATTATATGCTTCATCCCATAGATGGAGGCTGTCCAGCTAAAAAGCTCCGATCAGAAAATGTGGGTATGATTTGAGTCCCTGTTTACTCAGCTGCTTGTTGAATCATTGACTCTGTGCTACATTTTTTTCTGTTACAACCACAGATAATCAGGTACCCAGAGGTAACATTTAAATTAACTGAAATGCTAAGTAACTGGAAACAATTCTCCATAAACTATACAAGAAATACTATGTGCATCAGCAACAGTAATTGTATTTTTAGGCTTTTTTTTCTTTGAAAAAATATTGTTTGAATGCTGTTTGATAAGAAAGACATATGTTGATGACAAACCCACCATTCATTCAGTTTGTTTGGCGGGGACCAGTCACCTGCAGCGGCCGGTTTCTTGCTGGTGAGCTGCCGTGCGAAGGGGAGGCTGGAGCTGTCGGGTGCCTTCGGGGGGGCAGCGGCTGCTTTTTAGAGGCTCTGGCTGGGGCCGCAGAGTTGCTGTGCTTGAGGTCTGCGCTCGGGCCGCTTCTAGACGTGTTCAGATGACTTTCAATATGCACCTTTCTTCCCAAAGGGCACCTGGCGCAGAGCAAAACCGCCCGCTTGGCCAGCGTTTCGGGTGCAGCGCAGCGGGTTGCAGGGCTGCAGAGGAGGGCTGTGCCTCGGGTTCGGCGCCTGCACTGGTTTCCTGTGAGTCTGCAAAACCGACTGCTGCATCTCAAAGACTGCTAGCAAAGTCTTTGTGATCAGTCTGCAGAATTTTTAAAAAATTGCAATCAGATTTCTCGATTACGTTCTAAAAAAACAAACACCATAAGGAAATCAGAGCAGCTCGCAGCCATTCGTTAGGCAATAAGGGGAGATTAAATTCGTAAGTGAACGGTTCGCAGTGAATCATTCGTTCAGCTCTCTCCCGTGTTCTCAGGCCTGGGTGAGTGCTGCGGATGAGATTCCCAGCAGAGAGCTTCCAAACCATTTCAAATCTATGGGAGAGTGACTGGCTTAATGCTATCAATATTTAGTGATATCCTCTAATTAAAGAGAGAAGCATGTAAGTTTTGCCAAAGGGATCTGAGAGCTCCTTCACACAGTAATTAAAATTTTAGCGGAACTTTTATGTTGCACACGGGGTGACTGCAGATGCAATCTACCCCAGAACAATAGAATCTCACACTATTTTTATTGAGTTATTAATTGCAGAATATGCAAGGTAGAGTGTACACTTAGTAACACTCAGATGCAGACTTGGAGCATAAGCCTATAATGAATTTCACTACAACTAGCCAGAAACCACAAACCGATGTATACACATTGCCACATGGGTACAGTGAGAAGCAAATATAACATAAATAAGTCAAAGCTGAACTAGTTTCCATTTAATTTATGGGAGGAAATAGTGAAAATTAAGGAAATTCTGTATTTCCTGGGCTTGATTGGCTAAGAGTAGCCCTCAATGGAGGATGATCTGAACAATCTTTATGAGCTATGTGAATGACAAAATATGCAAGGCTTAAATTCTAAAGTCATTTATATTTAAAAAAAAACAGGAGGGAAAAATCTACCAACATTTACACCTCAGTATTTGCAAAATTGGCATATTGCTGATGAGATATTATCCAAGTCTTTGCATTTAAGGAGAACAGAAGTATTTAGGACATCTCTAAGGCAGCGTGATAACATCGTTATCGTGTTCAGGAGGCAGCCGTGTTCCCCACTTCAGCTGTCTAGCAGTGTTAGTGCAGCCGTGGCACACCGACTTTAATGAATATTAGAAACAGTCCTTGAAAACCAATTAAATTTCTTTGTAGAAGCATATGAAAGTAAAAAGGGTATGTTAGCTTTCTTCCATCAAAAACTGCGCTGTTAGATGAGCTTCTATTCCATTTCTTTTGAATCATTTTGGCCATAAAACTGAATGCCTCGTCTTTCTCCCAAATGACGGTAAAGGGTAGGAAAAGCTGCTTCTGCCATAGATACCCGATAAAATCGGCTTAGAAGCAGCATTTGCTACCTGACCTTTCAAAGACATGGAGGATAACATTTGCTGTTATTTGACGCTCATAAAAATATTCCTGATTCCTTAAATACCCGTTATCCTTCCCCAGCAAGAAGTACTAGACTTGCACAACTTGTCGTGCGCGGGATAGCAGCCCAGTTGCCAGGCTGGTCATGGTTTTGATTTTGGGGGGCGGAGGGACGTGTCTCTGGTGTTTTAGTTTAAATTTCCGCTAAACATTTCAGCTGAAAGTAGCCTGAGAAGGTCGCAGGTATCCTCCGGTCTCAGAACCGGCAAACTAGTTTCTTTGGCCTTTTCTTACTACCTGTTAAAACAGGACCCAAATTTATGATCAAGGTGGATGTGGTGAAATTTGCTGCCGTATGCTCGCTGGGAAGGGAGAAAAACCTTCAAATTCTCCCTAGCCCTGTCTGTAGTATAAATAGGGCGATCGCTCTGCCCCGGGTCCCCTCCCTTGGCCAGGACGGGGCCGTGGCGCTGGGGCGAGTCGCTCCGGGGACGGTGCCCGGCGCTGGTTCGGTGGCCGAGGGCAGCGCGTCTGCGCGGCGGCACCGCGGGAGCCCGGCGAGTGCTGGGAGGCTCCGCTTCCGCTCCGGATCCGCACGGAAATTGTCCTTTTTGTAGCTTCTGGTGCAGAATTTACTGCAGGGTGTAACCGAAATCTCCCGTGATTGCGCAGGAGCCAAGGTGAAATGTCTGGTTTTAGACCCAAAGTTCTTGCTGTGTATTTTGTACCTGCTTACAGGTTTTTAACCAAAATGTCCGTGACTGGTTTCATGGAAGGAAATTAGTGATGGATGACTTTAATTCATTCCCCGGCAGGAGGCTGGGGTTAGAGCAGAAGCGCTGTCGCTGCCCGCGCGCCCCAGCCGCCGCTGCTCCGGCAGCTCGGAGGTGCGCGGGACGCTGCCGAGGCAAAGCCGGGTCCTGTGCAAGTGAAAGGGGCTGTTTTGTGAGCCCCCCTTCGCTGAGCAGACCCCCAGCACGGGCAGAGCCCGCTTGGGCACGAGCCCCCCGGCCGCACTGCCGGCTGCTCCCGGCCCCGCGCGACCCTCGTGCAACCGTCTCTGCGCTTCGGGGACAAGCCGAATATAGAAAAAAATAATTAGGCAATTAATGTCCCATTAGACGCAGAAATAACCTGTTCTCTTCAGTAAATTCTCCAGTGCTTTGTCCTACCTAGTTTTAAATGTCTGCTCCAGCTGAAAGGTGCAATCCAAGGTCTCCGGGCGCGGAAAACCCGTCCGTGCCCACTGAGCTGCGGGTGGTTTGTCCTGCCAGCGCTCTGAAGCTGGAGCACGTGTTTATTTTGCAAATCCTATCCTGTACTTAATTTAGGGCTGTTTCCCCCCCCCTCCCCCCCCCCGGGAATGTGCAGTTCTTAAGATGCTCTGAGACTTAACGACCACCTCAGGTTTAGGTAGCCGTAAGTCAGTGCTTGCTCCTGGCTTGTACCGCAGGAAGAGCAGGCTCCAAAATGGGAGCTGCCTGGATTTCATGCAGAGCATTATGGAAAATAGCTTTTTAACAGCAGCACCTTCTTCGTGCACAGAAAATTAACTCAAATTTAAAAGATACTTCACAGTGCCTTGAGTGCTATATTTTTTACGGCTATATTTCAAGGGTTCATATAATCTTTTCTTCATAGTAAAACCTAGGAAATGAAGACGGCAAATTTGTATCTGTGGAATAAAAAACCATTGCTTTTCCTGAGGATTGCTTGAGGGACGTCCAGCTCGGGGCTGCAGCAGCCTGGCCCCACTGAGGATTCTGCCTTTTAGCAGCTTGTTAACAGGCACGTGAATAGCTGCCGTTAATTCTGTTGGATGCACAGGATTTGCTTTGGAGTTTCTAATATTAAGAAAAGGAGTGCTATAAATTAGCAGATCTTTGGGAAGCAGCCACTTTATTTCCAAGGCCGCGGTGGGTTGTGTTGTGCTCTCGTTGATGCAAGGTCGTGGCATTCCCAGGCGGCAGCCGCAGCGCTGCGCGACACGTGCCGCGTTGGGCATCGTGTCCTCTGGAAATCATCCGAGGACGGGGGACGCTTTTCACGGCACCAGCCAAACTTGTGGTTGGGCTTTGCCCTCCTCAGTTTCGCACCTTTGCAGACGTTGGAGAGGGCAGAGTGTCTGGAGGAATTTGGAAGCAAACGGCAGAAATGCTCCGTGTGCGTTGGCTTCGTTTTTGCGGAGGGATTGGAGCCGCTCGCGTGGGGCAGCGGCGTTTGCTCGGCTGCAGCTCCCCCGGGTTGGGGCTGCTCTGGTGCAGCGCTCGCTTCGTGCGCGCGAGCTCGTGCGGGATGCTGCAGCCCGGCTCGGTGCCGGGCCGTGCCGCCGCCGGCGGGACGCGCTCCCCGGGGCAGGGAGCAGCACGGGGAGGCCCGGGGACGCAGGGTGGGTGCGAGGCGTTCAGGCAAGCGGGCTGCTGGGGCCGCAGAGCCCATCCGCCCGCTCCCGCCGGCAGCGTCCGTCCTGGGCGTCCGGAGAGGCCAGGGATATCGCTTCCCAGCTGACTGCACGGCGCTGTCATCTCGGCGCCGTCCAGCCGGTGACGGAAGACGCCTGGATCAGGTTCCCCTCGGCCCATCTGTCCGCAGGTAAAACAGCCCCCGAGCAGCGACGCACCACAGTTGCCCTCCGGGGCTGGGCTGCGGCTCCGGGCGTCCCCGCTCCGGGAGGCTGGTGGTGAAATCCCCGTCCCGGCCCCGAGACGCTGCTCAGAAACTGCAGCAGCCGGCGGAGCACGCGTGAGCTGCGCGGTGGTCTGTGCATCGGCGCGTGCACCCGGGGCCCTCCTCAGGGCTCGTTTGAGGGCTTCTGCGGTTTTGTTTTCCTTTGCTGTGCTCTGCCTGCGAAAGTAGGTTAGAAAGAAGAAGAAGGTCGCTGGAGAGCAGGGCGAGCGCAGGGAGAGACCCCGGCGTGTAAGCGCTGAAGTGCATCAGGTTTTCAGACGGGCTCTGCTGGAGGCTCTTCGTGTGTTACCACCACTGGTGATCAATAGAGGCTGCGAATTTTTTACTCTGCACTTAACTTTCAAGTGATTTCTCTTTGAAGACATGTAAAATATCTTGAGTGAATCCTCTTTAAAAGAAGTGCAAATTGCACTCAGAACAGTCGTTATCACCTCTTGAGATTTCTCCCTAAAGTTTAAGTTGATTCATAGTTAACAGCAACAACAACAACAAAAAAAGGGAGATGAAAAACACTCTTTTTTTCTAATTGAGCTTATTCTTGGAGAAAATGACCCTAACGCGTGGGCTGGGTGTCAGCTGCACGGCCAGCGTGCTGTGCCAGGCATCGCGGTGCCCCTTTCCCGCCCCCTCGGTTTGGGGGGATCAGGGAATCCCCGGCGCGGGAGCCGGGCGTCGCGGAGGAACCTGCCGGACGTCGGTCAGGATAAACCGGCAGCGTCCGGCTCGTGGGAACGCCGTGTTGTCTTGGACTGCGGCTGTGCAGGCGAGACCTCGGTGGTGCGAGGGGGTGTCGGGGACGGATGCTCCTGCTGGAGCTACTTCTTGTGCTCGTACGGGGGAGTCAAATTTGGGTGCGTCGTTCTGTGTCCCAGCACAGGAATGAGATTGCAGGGGGGAGCCGAATGGCTGCGTCCAGCTCTCTGTTGGCCTCGGGTCTCCCCTTGGTGCCCTCTCCGTTCTCACCGCGCAGCGCGTCCCCTGCGAGCAGGGCAGCCCCGGGAGGCAGCCGACGCCGCGGCGGTGCTGCGGGTGCTACGTCGCTTTCGAACTTTGCACGCGGGTGGCTTTCAGAGAGCGTTTAAAACTCTCTGAAAGGCGGTTGCAAAATGAAGATTTCCGCTTCTGAAGCAGCCTGTTTTCTGCGTTTGAGTGTTCGCCCTCAGGATACTCGGTTTAACAAAGGTTGCACGACGGCGTCTGCAGACGGCCCGTCCCTGGCGCTTGGCTGCAGGAGCGGGGCTGGATCTGAGCATCTCGTCAGGGAGCGACCGAGATGCTAACGACGTGCGCGCGACCCGGGGCTGAGAGCAGCCGCCAACGCGGCCGGGCCCGTGCGGTGGTTCCTCCCGGCCGCCCCATCGCGCCGGCTTCGCTTCAAACGAGGGAGACGGCGTTGCGGCACCGCGGGTCGCGGTCGTCTGCAGGAACGCCGGTGGGTGCACGCCGTGTGTTTGTGCCTGTTTAGAGAACTTTTATGGGCGAGGTACGGGGCTGCTCTGTCTCCCCTCCTGACTGGTTTTGCCGGTTCTAGTCCGGTTTCCCACCCCATCCGCAGCCGCGGTAGCAGACGTGCAGCCCGTGGGTGTTTGTGAGCGTTCGGAGTAGCAGCTCTAAGGCACGTTGGCCTTTATTCTGGCCAGAACGACCATAATGAATGGTGGGGATAATTAATACTTTCGCTGAATCAGGTTTTACCTGTAAAAGGGAAGACGCAGTGATTCACCTTCACGGTGCCTCTGCGAAGGTGACACTGCCCCTGCCTGCGTCGGTGCAGCCGGGGAACCTCCCGCTGCGCCCAGATGCCGGCTGCCGAAACGCCCAAGCGTCGAACCTGCCGTCACCTGCGGCTGACTCGCAGGGGCTCTCGAGGGGCGACGTCCCCGCGCCACAACGCTTCTTTCCACAGCTCCTCGGACAGGGCTGCAGGCCGCGGTTCGAGCTGCTGCCAGGTATCCGATACCAGGTTCTGGGGGATGCTTTTTTTCACTGTTGCATGCAGAGAGTCTTTGTGTTTTACAACGGCCTTTTTCAGATCGTAGTAGGCAGCTGGCAGTGTTGAAGTACACCTCCAGGAAAGGAGCAGAAAGTGGATGCTTCCTAGCTGTGCTGCTTTTCCCACTTTTGTGCCAGTCCTGGAGCAGGCAGGCGTTCCCGTCCTTGGCGCGTGCCATCGGGAGAGCTTGGCCCTGTGCCGGGGACCGTGCGTCCCGGAGGTGCCGCGGTGGCTCATGGGAGCCGTCCGGCGGGAGCATCCTGGGACGTGCAGGAGGATTTTTCCTTTTCTGGGGAAGAAAAGCGCGGGAAAAGCCTTAGGACTCGCAGCCTGGCGGCGACTCTTCTTTCTCCGTGCCTGCGCTCGGGGGGCTCACGCACCTGTCTCTGTTTTTTGTCTCCACCCAGGGCAGTGATGGTGACTCGGTGGATAAGAACAAGTGCTGCACTCTATGTAACATGTCCTTTACCTCGGCAGTGGTGGCCGAATCGCATTACCAAGGGAAAATCCATGCCAAAAGGTTAAAACTGTTGCTAGGGGAACCGCCCGCGTTAAAGGCCCCAGGTAGGTCGGAGGGGTCGGCGCACGGGGCGCGCGGGTGCTGGCGCGAGGGCCGGACCGGCGGCCGCGGTCCCTCTGCGCGGCCGGAACCGCCTGCGGGAACCGCCGCCGCCCTTCGCTGCCCGTTCGTCCGCACGGACGGGTGGTGCGTCGGCGGGGCCGGCCCGCGCCGTGCAGCCCGTCCCTGGGTCCGCGTCCCCGAACGCTTTGCTCGGTGCGATGCAGCATCTCCGCCGGGCTCCAACAGCCAGCGCTCCCTTTCATCACCAGAACTTGCTCGGCTAATGTATTTAATAACCCTCTGCTCTCGCTGCGCGGTGCAGAACATCATCTGCTCTTAGCTTAGAGGGAAATCTGGTCTTTAAAACTATTTTGGACCGATGCTCCTTTGCCCGGATGGGAATTCGTGCTTTCCTCCGTGGTGGCTCCAACAACGCAAGCCTGTTAACGCTCACGTTTAAAAAGTCAAATGTTGGAATCAGATAATTTAACCATCTTATTGTTTGCTTAACCATAAAATCCTTCAAAACCGCTAATATACTGTGAAACAAACTTCCTCCGTGCTTGCCAGGCCAGAGGGTGCTTGAGCAGAGCATCGCTGGTGCTGCACAGGCAGTAAAACTGCTGCAGTCGTGCAGGGAGATGTGTGTATTTCATTATTACTACCAGTGGCACTTCCTGCAGAACAGAATATAAATTTAGCTATGCGTTTTATATCCTGTCTAATGAGATGCGCATAAATCCTAGATATAATTAAATAAGGGGGCTTTGGCTGTGTGTGTGTGCGGGTGGTGGTAGGTTTTTTTTAGCTTTACAGACTGTAGATGGTGATGCATAAAATATCATTTGTCCTTTATCAGGATTGGCTTGGGAACTGTTATCTGCTTTGCCTGGGGGAACACAGGGCACCGCTTCAGATTGTGCATTACTTGTTTTAACTAAATAAAGGGTTCTCAGAAGGCTCGTTAAGTCTCGGCACAGCAGAGTTCACGAGCTGCTAAGGTGCCTCTGGACGCTTTGCCCTGTGCTCCTCGGTCAGACCCGTGGGAGTTGGCGGGCAGCTGCGGTGGGGGACGTGTGAGCTTGGCAGCATCTAACCGTTCCCGCAGTGAGCCGTGCGGATGGCTCTAGCGTGGCACCGTGACACCGGTAATTTGCAGCTGACTCACTTCGGGACTCCTTGGGCTCTTCTCTGCAGCTGGCAAACAATTACCGGGGCACCGGGAGAAGCAGTGTACACATTTGTGTTATTTAATTGTCCAGTGTTTGCATTAGTGCTTAAAGATCCAGTTTCTTTGTGATTGCAGCCTTCTGCTCTCCCCTGGTTTGCTCTCCAGCAGAGGCCCAAAGGACCTAGCCCTAAACCTCGAAATTTCAGTCAAAGTCCAAGTGAGCTACTGAGGGTAATAAGGGTGCTGAATTTAAGGGAATAGCGTATAGACAATTTCCTATGTAAGTCAACAATTCAGATTCAGCATCTGCCTCCTGCTACGGGGAAAGAGTCACTGTTTTGGTTTCTTATGTAATGGGAGCAGCTAGGATGCCTGGTCGTGGACCAGGACCCCCTTGGTGTGGAGCCATGCAGAACAGGTCAGCGAGAGCAGCCGAGCATCAGAGGGCTCCAAATCTGAGTATAAAGCAGGAGACGTGCACAGACAGACACAACTATGAAGAGCAGTTTTTGATCAACAGCAGGAAAGAATTGGTCTCACCATACCAGGTGCTAGTGAAGATCCCGGGTTCTGGTGAACCAGCACATCTGCTCACAAAATCAGAGACGGCATGGACTAGCAGTAGCTGGATGGGAGCAAGTTGTGCTGCCTCCCGTGCCGGAGATGTCCCGTGCCGGAGACCTCCTCTTCGGGACAGTGCTGAGATGGAGAGAGCGCAGGGCTCTGTCGAGGCAGTGCTTTCTAAGAGCTGCAACTTTGCATTGTGTTTTTATCTAATTTTTTAATCACCTGGATCGGCCTCGCTGAGGCTATAAGCAAGCTGTGTGCTCCGTGAGAAGTGGGCTCTTCAGTAGTAATCACTAGGAAGGGATAACTCAAGTAGCCATCAAGCCTTCCAGATACTTTATCTGATGAATCCGAGCCCCAGGAGTATGTTAATAAGCACCTTCTCGCTCTCCAGTAGCTCTCAGAAATTGCCCTTTGGACACAGCGTTTTTCTGGGCTTTCTACAGAGTTTCTCAGCGTTTTCCCCCGGGAGCTGTGCCCGCTCCTTCGTGGCTAGCGAGGCGGGGGAGCTGCGGCGTCTCGCTTCGAAGGCGGAGGTGTCGGCGAGCCCTGGCGTCGCGCGTGCAGCCCCGCGCGTGCTGGACGCTGCAAGGGAGGAGCATCCTGCCGCCGGCGCTTCCTCGCGGGTCGTTGCAGACAGCCGACGTGGGAGCGGTACCAAACGTCCAGTTTGCGGTGCCGGGTTTGCGAGGCGGCTGCGCTGTTTCTGCTATGAGTCTCATAGCTGAGATCACCTGTGGGTTTTTGTTCCTCAGCCCCGCGGAAGGCCCCCCCGAGACTGCACCACCGTTAAAGCCCCGGTTACTGGAACAACCATGAGCTTTCCAGCCTTAGCTTTGACGCCCTGGTCGTGGGGGTTGTGGTGCTGGTTGCGGCAGTGGCCTTTGCCCGACTCCCGTAGCTGGATGGTGCTGTTGAGTGCTCCCAGCCCGCGAGCCCCCGTCACCTCGCTGGGGCTGCGAGGCGGGGACGTGGCGCTCCCCATGTCACCTTTTGGTGGGATGAGTCGTAGCTTGCTGCTTCTTTATCCATCTCATTTAAGAAAATCAGCGTTTAATATATGGTGTTTTTAATCTGCTCAAAGTAAACAGCTGCCTTGCAGCAGATGCAGCTCCAAGGTCAGTTTGTGGCCACCGAGGAATGCAACCCCTTCTTGTGTCCTGGGACCGGGCAGCTATGGCCATCGGCCTGAGTCCTCTGCTGCCCCAGTTGCGGGAGCGGGGGGCTGTGCAAGGACCGCGCCGTTGCTCCGGCCCGGAAAGCCGCCGGCTGCGCTGTGCCGCTCGGCGTTCGCGCTCCCGGGGCGAGCGCCTTCATCGGGAGAGACCATCTCGTTGGCGTGATGGAGTCTGCAATTCCCACCTGATCCGGGACAAGAGAAACGCGTGCATTATTCAGTTGCACAAAAATCTGGTACCCGATCTGTTTCGCATGGCCGAGGAGTAGATGCTGGTGATTCAGGAGGCTCGAGCTCACGCGTGCAGCGCAATCAGCTAACATCTGTACGCCGGCAGGGATAGGATCAATCCGTTAGTCTGATCTTAACATCGTAATCCTTCATATGATTAAAGGGGTTGTATATTTAATTTGGTGTCTCCTTAAGCTCTTAAGAGTAAAGCAATTTTTACCTTGTATGTGGGATCAAAAACAGTGAGAAAGTAAAATCTCTGCAAATGTTTGAACTTTCATAATCTTTTAATTCAAAAATGCTTAAAATGTTTTGAAACTTCTCCAAATGCTTTTATTTTGGCTGAGATTAAACACATACAGTTAGCCTAAAAAATGTTTTAGAGGCAATAAGGTAGTAAAAATAAGTATTAATTTTCAGACTGCAGTGTCTGGTTTGCAGTCTAGCACATATATTTATTCTGCTGCCCTAGGCTGTTGTGAAATTCTGCATTGAGCATTTGCTTAAAGAGGGGGTCTGTTTGGGAAGGGAGGAGAGAATTTGTGAAATTCTTTGTACAACCGTCTTTCCAGAAGTTATTTCATTCGCCGCAGACATACAGTCGCGTATGTGGAGGGTAGCATCTGTCTAAATTATACAGTAACAAAACGAATTTAGGGGACAAAATGAAGACTAATGAATGCAGTTGAAACTGCAGGGGAAATTCAGAGAGAATTCCTGAGCTGTTTGAAGAGCAGCAGGCTTTTCCAGTAAAAAATGCACTGAAATGCATGCAATGCTTTCACAGAAAGTGAAAAATTTGGAAAATGTCTGCAGCTGGAATTCTGTTCCCAGTGAAGGTCCCTGGAGGCGGCGGCAGCACTGGCTCCGAACCCTCTGTGCTGTCGGGCTTCACCTCGGCAGAGCAGCTCCTCCGGAAACGCGGGGCCCCGCGGCGTTATCCTGCACGCGCGTCCGTCCCAGGGGAAACGTTTCCCTCAGCTCTGTTGAATTTGTGGAGAACAGGGGCTTCTCCATCATCAGCATGGAAGTTGCATAAATCCCAAGCTTTGAGTAGCATGTGCTGTGCCTGGATCCACGCGGTGCAGAACATTAATTCATGTCGTATCTGGTGCAGCAGCAGTTCTATGCTCAGGGAAGAATTACCCCCGTATTCCTGTCGGATAATCCAGGTGCACTTTCGGATCACCTTAAACTGGAGTGTTCATCACCCTGGCTTTGGGAGGATCGCAGGTCTGTTTTGCAGATGCCTTCTGCGCGCGCTGACGACTGTGTCCTGCCTGTGGACAAGCTGCTATTTAGTATTCTGTGTTTTCTGTCTCATCAGTCCCATAGAAAATTAGGTCTATTCTCAAATTTTTAAGGAGTTAAAACTTTCCATTTTACCATCTCAACGAAATACTGATCTTTAATTTCTCTGGTGCTTTTGGAAGAGGGAGGAGTGACTTGGCAATAGGGTTTTCACAACAGGAAAGTGATGTCTCATCGCTATAGTAAAATATTTGTGATGCTTCTCTCTTGCTTCTGCCATGCAAGGTTGACTTGTTCCCTCCAGCGGCTTTGTCACCTCTACTTCTGATGAATCTCTCTGGTCGTTTCCAACATCTTCTGTCGGCTTGCATCCAGGCATCAGCGTGAGCTATGAAACGAAGCATTGTGGGAAAATAATAGCTGCTGCCTTCGTTTATCAAAGCGCAGGTACCCGCAGGCGTTGTTTCGGGAAGGTGGGAGTCGGCGCTTCGGCAGCGGGAGCATCGTGCGGTCGATCGTCAATCATCTTCTCGGGAAGCGCCGTGGCCGCAGGGCTCATGGCCCCGTCCTGTCCCCAGATTTGTCTTTTGAAGAAAACCGTGTTTCTTCAATGTCCCTTTGTCATGATTCGGTTCCTTTCTCGCTCGTGCTGCGTTCCTGGAGGATGGCAATTACGAAAAGTTGGGTGCCGTTTAAATGTGGCTGTGAACAAAAAGCTTTGCATGCAAGAAATAAGGCAAACATTAGTTCTTTGCCAGAGTGCTAAAGTGTTTCTAACTTTACAATTTGCTGCTTGCAGTGAAGTAAGGCTTTCTCACTTCCCTCCCACAGCGAAAGGGAATGTAAGGCAGACTGTCATGAACTGCTTAGCATTTCGAAATAGTTGAAATAGTCAAACTTGCAGCTTTTATGTTTGTGTTTTAGGATGGAAAAACACGTTTTTAACATTTGATGTTTTGTGAGTGTTTATTAATTTTCTTGTTGCTGCGGAGGGAATGATGATTTTCCCTGTGCTGCAGTAGTTACGCAGCGCATATCAAAAAGATAAACCCACGTTGGTAAGGAAGTCAGCTCTCATCTATTTCTCTCCAGGAGGGTTTGGAAGATGCTGGATGTTTTCGTTAATTATCAGGTTGGTTCAGCACGCCTCGGGGTTGGTGGGGTCATGAAGCGGATCTGAGGCAGGTACGATGGCCGCGAGGACGTCGCGGCCGGGCGGGCACACCTGGGCTTGTTTGCTGGTTTTTCTCCTTATTTTTTAGCCCTGCCTCGTCCCGCTGCTCAGCCCCTGGATACGCCTGCGTGGTTGTTTCTGTTGGAGGCACCTCGGAGGGGCCGGGCGCGTCTGTGCTGCCGCCACGTGGGGCTGAGCACAGGGGATTGTCCCTGAGCAGCATCCAGTACGTTGGTTTTGGAGCACGCTGTGGGCCGGTGTCTCCCGAGCCCCGGTTGCTGCGTGCCGGCGCGTCCAGGGACGGTTTCTGCCGCCGGCGCGGCCGAGCTCCTGGCTGCCCTCCCCGCGGGCCAGGCTCGCCCGGACCGGCCTCGCGGCCCCCGGCACAGGGCAAGCAGCCTTCAGCGGGCGAAGGAAAAGGAAAAAAGTCTTATTTGCTGGCATTACACCTCCTCTCCACCTAGGCTAGTGACGTGAAGGCGAGGCAGGGGCTCCTCTTGCGGGAGGAGATAAACCCAGACCGAGCGAGTGCACGGCTTGCTAGACATCAGAATGAGGAGGATAAGTATCCTCAGCAAAAATCAGTTCTGTATTCACTTTATTAACTAATGTCCAAAAGCGGTCGTTTTGTTAATGCTGCTGAGCGCGGGTCGTGTCAGCAGAAACGGGGAAACGGCTCAGAAACGTCTTCTCCGGGCGTTTCTCTGCAGAAGGCCGGGGAGGAGGGCGGCGGCGTTTCAGAACCAGCAATAACTCAGACAACGAAAATCTGATACCTCTGCAGTTGTCATCAAAAACAATAGAAGCTTATAAAAGCCTGAAAATGGATAAGGTTGTAAGTAACGTTATAGGTGAGATACAGTTTCCTCGAGGAAAGTTAATAGACATCCGTTCCCGCGCAGGTCAATAGCAGATTTGTAGCGATATTAATTCTCTTCAGGCGATCGTGGTGGGTCGGGTCATGGTTACACGTCTGAAGGGACCCTGGACGTGCTCGCTGCTGCCGCCGGCGGAGCCGGATAGCAAAGTCGCCCCATCCCTCTTGGAAGCTCCTGGAAGAGCGAGGAGCCCCGTGATCGGACGAGGCGCGCTCGAGCTCCCTTTCAGAACCGTCAAGTTGGCCTATTCTTGTACCGTGCAGCGAGCACGGTTTGTTAATTATTTAGATAGCAGGCATTTCATCTAAAAAAGGAAAACCACATAAAAAGGAATATTTGAATGAGGTGTGGTAATTAAGTGCTACTCACTGTGTATTTTTATATACCAATGTTACCTAAACTTTGTTTTATTTTAAACTATTTTTCCATAGCTTTGTCATTTATATTGCACAAGATAGAAAAACGGTGGCAAACAAGATGCTGCTGCATTGTGTAAGGACTAATCACCCATTTTTCTTCTGAAATTATTTGGATCAGGCTTGTGTTCTCAGAGAACCACGGAGCAAATCTGGTGGGAAATGGAGCTAAAAGAAGGTCGTGTGTTGCTAGCACCTGTCATTTCAAAACGTGAAGACATTTAAGTGAGGAGACTGGCTACTGAATATCTTTGGCATCTGTGGCAATTTAAAATTATTACAGCTTTCTCTATTCTTTCTGAGGTCAAATAAATTGAAAAATAAGAACCCTGAGATAATTATAAATCTGTCTCCCTATCTGGAGTAGACGGCTTTGCACGTTTTGTTTATTCTTCACCGGCAATTTTTCATGAAGTCACAGCTTAAGCGAGGGAACCTGTGCAGGTTTAGTCGTGATAATGATAAGCCAGGTAACGGCAGGGAAACGCAGACAGCTGAGGAGCGGTTTTGTGCTGTCTTTTCATTCTGCTTTTTATGAGGAATGGTAGATTTCCAAGTGGTGCCAGCCAAAAGACCCAGTGGGACGCTGACTGCTGCTAATCACCCCTTGTGTGAACGTGGGCTCTGCCTCCGGGGCTGGTGTTTTTTAGGCAGTGGCACCAGCCTGGAAAAACCCGCTTTCTGCCTGCTTCCTTTGCAGAAACGGCTCTGAGCTCGCTGAAGCCGCCGCCCGCGGCGGGGTCCCCGGTGGTGTCCTCGGCCCATCCCCGGAGGGACTCGGACCGGTACTGCCAGCTCTGCGCCGCCTGGTTCAACAACCCCGTGATGGCGCAGCAGCACTACGACGGCAAGAAGCACAAGAAGAACGCGGCCCGGGCGGAGCTGCTGCAGCAGCTGGGCAAGACCCTGGACCTGGGCGAGCTGCGAGGTGAGCGCTGCCCCGTCCCGCCGGCGCCTGCAGACGAGCGGTGTCGAGCGCGTGCCGTGGGTGCGCGGAACAGCGGTTCCCCCGCTCTCCCCGCAGCGTGAGCAGCGGTCCCGCACGCCGCGGGGCCCAGGCGTCCGGGGCTCCCCTGCGCCCGGGGGCACCCAAGGGGCTGTGTTTCCAGTAGCAAAAGGGGCCCCTGGAGTGTCCCACCCGGGATGCCGCTTGTGCGGGAGCGCGACGCTGCGCCGGGCCTCTGCGCTCTTCCCGGGAGCTCCGCTTGCAGCGCGCGCTTCGGAGACGCGCCCGGCCCTGCCTGCTCCCGCAGCCCCGGGAAACCGGCAGCGCCTCCGGTCCCTCTTGCCCCGTCCTGCCTTCAATAGCCGCTTTGCACTGGGAAAAGACTGGCTCCGATCCTTCGCTGGCATAAAATTCCCCGTGTTTATAGAGATGTACTAATTTTTACCACCCGAGGATGCGGCATAATACTAAATTCTAAAAACCCTCCTTTTTAACACTGAGCTGCAATTACAGGAGAAGAGGTAACACTCTCCTTTTGAGAGAGTTTTCTCTGTGGTCCCTGATTATAATCCTGTATGCACACAGTATATTTAGCTGAAATGGGCTGAGGAAAGAGTGCAGGTTTGACTTTCAAAGCCCTGTGGGAGAGGATGTCTGCTTTGCCAGCAAGACATCCCATTAACGTGTTAAGGTCTCATTTTTTTCTCGCTAAATGAAATAATTTTCCTTTAAATACTAATGACTATGCAGTAGGCTGCGCGTTTCTTGATCTCCGATAAACCCTGTAATGGTTATCCAGATCCTTCATGTGCTACCTAGGATGAGTCACAATGCCATAAATGATTCACGGGGCTGAGTCACTATCCTCTGTCGAAAATAGGCAGGGAGAAATAACCTGGGACGATGACATGGAAGCGCTTGGCGCTTCGCACTGCGCCAGCCTCGGGAGTGGCTGAGGAGGTCACCGACTGTCGATAAATCAGTTGCAAAGTGTTTTATCCATTTAGCTTGTGCCTGGGAGTGTTGCAATTGGGGGACTTCATGTACTTATCAGTCTCTGCTTGTTTTTAAATTTACTGTGGTCTTCAGCTGGGTTCAGCGGTGCGGGGAGCCGTCCCGCGCAGGGCAGCCCGCTGTCGGTGCTCTGCCACGCGTGCCTCCGCCGCTGGGGCAGGTTCTCCCCTGGGAAACCGCCTTTTCACAGGCCCTATTAAATGGTGTCTGTGCCATACCTTCCCTCGTGCCTGTGGCGGTGAGGCCAGAGCAGATGTCTACAGGCGCAGAAAGCAGATCTCTGTGATAAGTGACGTGGAATGAGATCCTTATGTCTAAGAAAATAGCTTTACCTTGGCGGATAGAAGGGTATATGTTACTTCAAGAAAAATAGCAGTGGTGACAGATCAGGGATACCCGGTGTTAGGCTGTCACGCGTTGGTCAGTGAAATCTCGCGTTTGACCATTGCTTTAGGCGTCCAGCAGTTCTGGTGCTGGTCAGGACGTGGCAGGGATGGTAGCTGAGATCCCTGCGTTCTGCGCTCGCTTTGCTGCCTCCGTATTCACGAGAACGCAAACTCATCCCCTTCCGTGCTGTCCCAGGTGGCTTATTCCACCACGATTTAAATATTAATTCTGTTTTGACTGCTGCGGGAGCCCAGGGTTTGATGCATTGTGTAAGCCTGGGATGAGCAGTGTCAGCTGAAGTACGACGTTTCAGCCGCCTTTGATGCTCTGATAATGGCTATAATAAAATATTTATTGATAAATATGAGTGTGTATTTGCAGAAATAAGAATAGGGATGTATTTTTGGACAACTGATGTTTGCAGGAACCAAAAAGCATTGATTCTTCTTACCAAGGGTTCATCCTGCGATTTTGAAGTCTTATTTTCTTTTCAGAAATGAGAAAGGGGGGAAAAAAAAGAAAGAAAAAAGAAACTTAATAACAGCACCACTTGGCTGGTCTGTATTAAGCTAAAGCAGACACAAGCGAGCGCGAGCGCTTGGTCGCGGTGTCCCAACGCTCTGGCCGAGCAGAGGATCCTTCCCAATGCAGCCGTCTCTGTTTGGACACCCGGTCTCCTGCTGCTCTTCTCCCGGATTTACGCTGTGATATCTAGTGTTTTTCATCCCTCTTGCAGCTATTGCATGGGTTAAGCCGGGAGAAGAAACAGGCCTCAGCAAGACTCACAGAGAACATAGCTGGAAAGAGAAAGAAATTAAAGTGTTTCCGTCCTGCAGCGCTGCCTCTTCCGGCTGCCATTGCACCCCAGCCAGCCCCGAGGGGAGTCGTAAAAAGACGAAAACTGGTGAACGTCGTAACAAATCATGAAGTTTGGGATCTTCCGCCCGACAGCTTGTGCCTGTTCAGCAGCACCGCGTCGACGCCGCTGCCTCGGCCCCGGGGTCCTGCCTGGCAGCGCCGGGCGCCCGCGGCCGCGTCCTGCTCCGGCGGGTCGCGTCTCTCCGGTCTCGCTTCGCGGCTGGCGCGGCTCCTCGCCGAGCTCGCTCTGGCTCCCCTCGGAGGCAGGTGGCCTCTGCGGGGGCAGAGGGACGGCGTTCGTAGGAATTTAATTAATAACGGGCTCCGCTCGTTGCGAGCGCTGAGCCGAACGGCAAAGTGCTTCTGCTTTGGAAGTTGGTGCAGCGCCTGGAAGTCGGGGCGTCGTTAAGGGGTGCGGCGTGTCCTTCCCTCCCCTTCCTACAAACACCCCGGCACGGGGAGGCGGAGGGAAGGCCTGGCACACCGGCTGATGCACCGGGAGCGGACCCGCTCCGGCGGCGCCGAGGGTCGGCTCGGCTCTTGCCTTTCCGCTGGCGCTCGGGCGCCCGCCGGGAAATCCCTGAACTTCACCGAGTGATGGAGGCGGATGCGGGACGGGCTTGTGCACCCGGTGCGGGTTAGCTGGGATCTACAGACTGCAGGAACGTGAATTTTCTTCCCGGAGCATTTTGGTCCCTGGGGGACGAGCTGTGCGCAGGCGCGAGGGGACGAGGTCCGAGGGGGTCGCGCTGTGAATCCCTAGGGAGGAAGGGAAGCGACCTCAGCGGTAAGTCGGAATTGGCGGTGCAGGGATGTCGCCACCCAAAGCCTTCGTGTCCTCCGCAGCCAGGTTAATTGCCATCGTCGCAGACACCGTCTTGAAAAGCCCGGCAAGGAGCTGAGTTTGATTCCTTCCCAGCTCATAATTTCCCTGTGTGCCCTATAAATATTTTCTCGTTCTGCGCTGTCACTTTTGCTTTGTAAAGAACAGTTTAACAAGTTCTCCCCCGGAATGTTTTGTAATGCATTTTATGCAGAGTGACATTAATGACTTCACTTTTTAATATTTTATTTAATGGGTATCGGAGTGCATTCAATTTTACATTAACACACATCACCATTCGGGGGGGATGCTGACGTGTTGTGAGGATGCAAAAGTAAACGCTAACGTAGGCCGAACCCGGAGTTTCCTGGCACAAAGCGTTCGGGTGAGACCCGCCTCGGCGCTGCCGGCCGCCCTCCACGCGGACGCTCGGTCCTGACTCGGGTTGTTCGGGCTTTGGTGGGGTTTTTTATGAAATCGCAGTTTTGATCAGGTTGGAAGTCTTTGTGAAGTTGAGTCCGATCAAACATTGGATTTGATAGTTTTGATGGTTTTCTGTGGGTCGCACAATAATTGCTGCCGTTGGTTTCATTCCGTAGTTTTTCTGGAGCGAGTTTCGTTCCTCCGTGTCTCAGTTCTGCAGAGTTAATTTCACACTTCAGATTTTTGATGTGAGCGTCAGTCCCAGAAGGTCGGATTTGGGCTGAGGGGCCCCGGCAGCGCGGGACGCCCCTCCGTCCGCTCTTCCCGGCCGCTTGCTTCGCCGCAGTGGATCTGCTCGTGTTTCCGTTGGTCCGGCACGTGCCGGCGCGGAGGGCGCGCGTTCCCGTTCGCGGGGTGCCCGGGCTGGTCCGGTCCCACTGCCGCGCGTTGCAGAGCGCCGCGGCCAAGGGCTGGAGCTCCGTTATTCACCCTCACGAGCGGCTTTGACGTGCTGCTGGAGAAAATCCGTGTCCCCGGTTAGACGCTGTAATCGCTGGCAGTGTTTCCACCTACACAAGTAATTAAGATTCAGTAAGGCTGTGGTTAATGTATGCTGTTAAATTAGCTGCTGAGCATTAGAACCTTATTACCTTAATTTAAAGCGTTACCAACCTCTCGCTGCCGCGGTCCTGCTCCCGGGCTGCTCCGCGGGACGCGCCTGCCCGGGACGCGCTGCACATCCACCACTGCGGCTGGGGGTTAGCAACCCGTGGGACCAGCAGGAACCGTGGTGGAAATTAAATGAACTAAAAATCCCCGCATTTTTCAAAATAAGTGATTTTATGAGAGTCTTTGGATACAGCTGGGGGGTGATGAGTTGTAGCCCATCCAGTTAATTATAGTAAGCGTCAACTGGTCAAATCTGAGAATGCCATGCATTGCACATCCTAAATGAATTATTTAAACAACTTCTGTGAAGAAATAATACTGTGGAAAGTCAAAAGAGACTGTTACATGGCACATTAAAACTGTCCTTAAAAAGCGCAGCAGCCCGCGGTACGAATTCCACAGCTCTGGTATTTTTAAACTGAGCCCTTCGATTGAGCTTGAAATGCTCTGTTCAGGTCTTCGTGGAAGTGAGTCAGTGCAAAACAGAAACCCGACCACAGAGGCGCTCTAAAATTTGCAATTTCCTTTTTTTTTTTTTTAAGGAGAATAGGACAGAAATTACTTTAGCATCAATGGTTTACTGTAATGCCACTGTATGTTTAATGTCAGCGATGATAATGCAGCCTGTGACGCCAAGGGAATTATTAGGAGGTTAAAATACAAAAGAGAGGAGGAGGGAAGAAATCACTTTGCTACACGCAGAGTATTAAGGGAGACAAGAGAATCGGGGAATTGGAAACACTTAGGCCTGAATTTATATGCTTAATTTATGTCAAGTTTTGCCCATTATAATGGGAGTAAGGACCCGGAGATTGCCATCTCTTTTTCAAGCATGTCCAGAAGGGAAACAGGCGTTTAATGTACGTTCAGCCCCGCTCTGTCTTTTTGGTGAAAGCATGCTAGCTGAGGCACAGCCGCGACTGCTGCTTTCAAAGCTCTGCACTCGTTTCCCAAGGTGAAAGCGTGATGGAGTTAAATCGTACGTGCACCACGGTGAGCAAGGAGCCTCCGTCCCTTCCCGGGGACGCTTGGGGCTGTGCCGACCCGCGGCGTCTGGCTGCCGCGTTTGCTCCGTTTGTGCAACCAGGAGTCGCTTCCGAATTCTCCCCCCCCAAAAATACGTTTTGAACCCAGCTAATGGCCTGTCTCTTGGCCCAGGTCACTTAGTTATGGAAGGAGAAGGAAAGAAAAAAAGAAAGAAAAGAAGCAAATTGAATCTGCTGTGCCTGAAAGCTTTTGCAGCTCTGAGGACTTCTCTAGCAGTATTACTTTCTTCCGTGATTGCAAAAGTCATTAGGGAACGTTTTAGGTGAAAATCTGTCTAGAAAAGCAAAGTCAGAATATTAGGATGTAAATAATTACTTGATCTGACACTTGCTAAGCAGGCTCATATCCCCTCCAGGGGAGGGAGGAGTCCACCAGGATGCTAAGAATAAATACCTCAGACGGAGGACCAAAAGTCACAGTTTTCCAGGAAATCTGAACCGACACGAATCAGAAATAACATTGGCCATTTTGGCCAGCCACTGGACAGCAAAGGGAAAAGGCCTTTTCCCTTTTACCTCCGATTCTGATTGTCTCCTAGGTTCCTATTTTTGGACTTTCAGTTTTTTGGAGAAGGCAAAGTCTGTATTTCCCTGCACTGCAGAGAACTGAGGATACTCTCAGTCTTGAGTCATTAAATAATAATTCTGGGAAACAAACTATCAGATGAGGAAAAAATTGGTTTCATATTTGTACAAAACTTTAGGAATAGTTTTTTCGTATCTCTGGGCATCTCGGGTGACTTTTTCTCAAGCTGCGCTGCAGAGACTGAATTGCTCCGTTTCCTCGACTCCGAACTTCCCTGTTCCCTGGGAGCCGCCCGGGACAATTCGCTTTGTTCAAAGTTCTGAAATTACCTGGAGCGGAAAGGATGTTCTCAGAAGAAACCCACAATAATTGTCCCATTCTGAATACTAGTCTCCAATACAAAACTGAGCTTCAGAAGCAACCAGAAGCTGTTTCAGTTTTCAAATGAGCACTTTTTATGGTATCCACAAATCGGCTTCTGCCTCCTGCTTTTGTGTCAGGTGACAGTCAGTTAAATACTGTTTACGTGCAGCTCAGTCAGAACTGTCTCTGAAGAAGGTGGCTCGTCTCCCGTCACCGTGCTCTCGTTTGCGCTGCGGCTGCCGTCGTCGTCCCACGGTCTCTGCTCTCCGGCGTGCGCGCACGCTCTCGGGTGAATAAAAACGTCTCGTCCGTGGCGGATGCCTCAGACTCTGCATCCAAGCTGTAATTTGATCTTAGCTGAACAGACGAAGGACAGGCCAATTCTTTTCGATTCAGTCCTTCGGCTCGGATGTTTTCCAGTGAACGTGCAGGGAGGCTGTTTTTGTGACTTTGCCCGTAAATCGTTTTGCAGCTTCTGTTTGAGATGTGCATGAATCTGCTTAATTGCCTGGCTTTTGCCCTGCAATCTGTGCCCGGAGGCAGCTCAATGAATTAGGGGAGAAATGCTGTTCAATCCAAGCGCTTTTCCTGTAGATGAGAAAATTATGTGCAGAAAATCCCGAGAGCGCCTCTCCGGGGTGAGGTGGGTCTCCGGGGTCCGACGGCCCCTCCTGGGATGCAGCTTTGGCCTTTGGTGGCTGCAAGAACAGGCCGGGCCACAGTCGCTGCTTGCGTCATGCTGGGCGTTTTCCTGGGGGTCGATTCAGTGCTTCTGACAGCGATCGTCTCCTTTTCGCTGCCCGTGGGTGAGGTTTGCACGCGTGACCCGCGTCCTTCGTGGCGGCTGCCCCGTCACCTGCGCCGTCTGCCCCGCGTCTGCGCGGTGCTGGACGGCTGCGCTCGCAGGTCGCCTGCTCTGCACATTGCATCACGACAACGCGAAACGTGGTGTATTGACTGGGAAAATAACCTGTCGCTGTGGCAGTCAAATAAACAATGAAATGGAAAGTAGCAGAGCTGGTGGAGAGATTTGCTGGAAGAAAAAAAAAAAGCCGAAAAACTCCCCAGTTCCTGATGGCGTTTTCACTCTGAGCCCACTGCTGTGTTATTTGTAGTTCGGCGGTGCTCGGTGGGCCGGCAGCCAGAGCAACACCTTCACAAATAGCTGTTTGCTACTGTACCTGTGAAGGGCTGAAATTAGTAAAGCAGGGGCTGCTTTGCGGTCCGGAGCCGTAGACAGGTATCGCGGCCAACAGTAAATCTGTCAGGCGAATCAGCTCCGGGCTTCCAGCTTTGGGTACGCCAGCCGTCAACCCGCGCCGGGCTTCGCTCGCCTGCGGGCTCGGGCTGCGGAGGAGCTGGGTTTGGAGGGGGTCGGCAGCTGCTGTGTTCAGCGAATCCGGCCGCTCGTTCCAGGAGCTAAATGAGAATTGATCCCTTTGGAAAAAATGTTCCCAAGTGTTCTGGCTTCTAAATGCACTAATGAGAAATTGCCCTGATTTGTGCAATTAACAGCTCTGGGTTTTCTTTGCAGGCCTGAAGCGCAGTTACACTTGTAATATCTGCAACGTCACTCTGAACTCGATAGAGCAGTATCACGCTCATCTGAAGGGCTCCAAACACCAGACCAAGTGAGTACCTCCGTGCTTTTCTTGATAGCCCTCGGTCTGTCTGTATCTGTCTGGGTGGATATATATAATAACAACACTTTGCACACCAATAAGCCTGTCATCCGCGGAGCTCCGAGTGTTTTATAAACACAGATACTGGAGGTACCTGCAGGGACAGAAATGCAGGGCTGGATCCAGATTGGTCTCCCGCGTCCCCAGAAGCAGAGTGCTGTTTGCTCGTTACTGCCCGTCAGTCACGGCGTGCCCGAGGGGAAGCCTGCTGCCGGCTCGCCATCGCGCCCTCGGGAAGCCGCTGCGCTTGGCTGCTGGACACGCGCTCCTTTCTCGGGTTTCTGCTCGCAGAAGTCGGGTTGTCCCGCAGGCTCCCGGGGGCTGGGGAGTCGGGAACCTGCCGACGTCCCCGGACTGGAGGCTCTTGTTTGGATGGCTAAAATGAATAGATGTCCTGCTTTCCTGAACATCCTTCTTCTCTCCTGCAGACCCCTCCTCTGGGTATCTCCACACCAGGTTATCTTTCTGAGTGTCATCTGGGTCAGAGACTTTCTGGGTCTCTGCCCTTTCCTTATCTCCTCTCCCTTGGATTACAGGCTTTCAGGCAGGAGAGTTTCTTCCCTCTGCTCTCTGCAGCGCTGCGTGCGCTTGCAGCACAGCCCAGCACCCTGTGGCTTTGCACGTCTCATCACCCGGCTGAGGACACTGCCGTTCCTCCCCGCCGAAACCCTTGGCTTGAGACCTGTCCGAGGACGGTGGGGAAGGTGCATAGCCGCCCGTACCCTCCTCGCACTGAAAGTTTTGGGACAGATAAAGAACAAATGGGCAATAGTGACCCAGCAAGCTGACGAGCTAACAACATCCAGTCTTGGTGCCACGAGCGTTCATGGCTAATGATGCTGAGTTTGGAGCCGCTTTCATGCGTTAAACCTCGGGAGAGACACTGAGTATAATGGGATTAGAAGTTTCCAAGTGAAAATGTTTATGCTGTGATTTAAAGCAATTACCTATTAGCCAACTTTCTGAGACTTGAAGGGAATCTGCTCTGCCAATTAGTGCAAATTATTAAAATGAAGTGATAAAGGTACATGGTACCAAAGAGTAGATTAATAAACTAATCTCTCTTAATACACTTACATGTGAGCTTTGGGAACTGTTTCAGGCTAAAGCACTGAGGACTGCCCAGATTCGAAGAGGGATATAAAAGGTGTCATTAATCACTGGAATATACTTCAGGTAGTTTTAGGAGCAGTCCGGAAGATAAGGCAGGATGATCAAAACCAGCCATAAGTAGTAATGTCTAGTTTTGCTTAAGATACCGAAGGACAAACCCAGTCTTTCCCCAGCTGATGTTAGACCTTCAAAGGTTCCCTGTATTATTCACATTAGCTCGATCCTATTTATTCACTGAGCGTTTGAATGTCTCCCAGATATTACCCTGTCTGGACCGGAGCATGTCGTCATAGTCAGGATCTCAATTAAGAGAACAGACTGATGGCATCGGGTTTCTTACGGAGGTGCTGTTCTCCCGCCCCGCTTTTTGCCGAGGATGTGTGGCGTCCTGTGGAGGGAAGGGCATTTGCTGAGTGACCGCTACCTGATCCGGCAGCATCCGCCGGTCCTGGGGGTTTGCAGAGCAGGGGCTGGGGTCGGGCGGCCAGACGCAGTGGGGCTGTGCCACAAACGCTCGTGTGCCGTGAGTCCTTCCTCTCCCGCCTCCGTGCCCCTGTTCTCCCTTGGTACCTCTGGAAGATCGCGTACCCCTGCTCCGCCGGTTACGGATGTGGCGTGTGGCAGCGGCGTTCGTGCATGGCACGACAAATTCCCACTGCTGGGAGACGGAGCTGGCAGTTCCTGCCGTCGGAGACCTGAACGGCGAGCAGCTGCGACGTTCTGCCCGGACACAGAGCTGTAATTTATCCCTCCCTTGCCAGTCTTTCCGAGTTTGCATTATCATTACTGCTGCTGCTGTTATTGCAAAGGACAGAGCAGCTCATTTCAAATCAGAGCAGCCTCGTGGATGGGAAGGAGAGATGTGCAGAAAAGGTGCGCTACTCTTTTCAGCATCAGGAGGGGTGCCTGCCTTCGTGGTGTGGTCAGACACGTTCCCTCACACCCTCTGTTTTATGCCCATACCTTCTGCTTTTGTTTTTCAACCACCTGCAATTAGCAGAGTGTCTTCTGCAGCCCTTAGGTGATTCCTGCAGAAAGATAATTCCTTCTGTATCTATTGCTTTCCCAAATGCTTTCTTCTAACTTACTCTGACAAAAATTTAAAAGACTGAGGGTCTTTCTGCTTCATCCCTTTTTCTTTAGCTGCTCCCTAACAGGGAGTGTATTGACTGCAGAGCTCTGGATTTTTTTTCCTTGGCTTGAGCTGAATATCTGAGTAAAAAACCAGCAAGAGTTAAGATGATAATTCACGTTCCTTTATTGCTCCCGTAGGAGAGAAGAAACCGAACTCCGCAGCTGAGGGTGAGACGGGGGGTCAGGCTGTAGCGCCGGGGGGCCGGAGGGTCCCCGCTTCGCGGCTGCCGTTGCTTGCAGAAGGACCCCTGCGGTCACCCGCGCTTGCGAGAGCGGCTCTCCAGACCGGAGACACCCGGGAACCGGAACATTGACCAGAAAGTCCCAGAGTTCAGACAGAGCTTGTGCTCAACAGCGGAGGGCAGTGAGGAAGGACACAGCACGGTGCTGGGAGGCCTGGGCCGATGTTCCCTCCCAGCGCCTTGGTGGAGTAACGGGGCTAGGAGTTAGCGCTTTGGTTTATGGAGGCTCTGGCGTCTCAGCCGATCTCTTTCGGGTACCAGCAAGCCAAATGCCGTTATGTCATTTTAGTGTCAAGGCTGGGTGAAATCCGCAGATGTTCCCAGAGATTTCTGAGCTCCGAAAAACATGAGGAAAGCCGATTTCTCTTTCAGCTCAGTGAGGACAAGTCAGCCAGTGCAGGGAGCACCAGGCTGGCTCTCAGACCTGCAGGACTTCCACGGTTCTTTAAGGACCTTCCTCTTTTGCAAATTAATATTCTTATCAGTCTTTCTAAATTTAGTGTCTTATCATTTATTCATAATGGTTTAAATCTGGCCCCAAGAGATCTTCATGGGCATTCAGTACAAGAGGAAACAAAGTAATAAATTCATAAGAAAGCATGTTACAAATGTAATAATGGAATGCCAATTAGAGACATTCGTCTGACCAATTTCTATGGGAAATTGCACTGATTATTCTATTTCCTCTATTCACTGTTCATTCTTACACAATTTTCTTTGAGGCCAAGCATCTCGGTGTATAAGCACAGGTCTCGTCAGCTCCCGTAGGAAAGTACAGCAGCACGCGGGACAATAGTGGGCAGCTCGGGCTGGTACAAAACAAAAGCTTTTCCCTCCCAGTAATTAGTATGTAGCAGATTTTATTCTCCTAGTCTAAAAAAATTTTTGTGGCTGCATTGTCTCCTATGTGGGGCTGATGGAATGAGTTACTGTAATCTCTTGTCCTGGATCAGCTCCGGTTTAAGGGGTCTGTAAGAGTCACCTGCGCTACAAAATGTGGTCGGACCCAGAGATGCAGCTCTGGAGTAAGTCTGGAGCGTGTCTTTAAAGCAGCTCTTTTATTTGTCGCATACACAGAGATGACCTTGTACACGGTGTTTGTACAGAGCCGGCTGCACAGGAGTATGCTTATGATAATAGTAAGTCATAAAAGAATTCAGAGAGGTAAAGCAGTACATACAACCCATGCTCCTGGCTATAGAAACTGCTGCAGACAAAGAGGACAAAATCATCATTGCTACTGCTGTAAATGAATACCTTGTGAAAAGGTATTCTGAATGCTTTTGTGTGCCAGTGACTAAAATACGTGCCCTCAGCTGACCCTTGCTTCCAATGCAGAAACACGACAGACTGTTTGACAGAGCTGCAGCTCGGCTTTTGTAGCCTGCTTTCTACAGGTGATTCTCTCTTCTATGCAGAGGAAGTTCATTCTGAAATCCAGACGTGATGCTGCTACGCGAGTTTCCACTGCCGTTTTGTTCCTAGGCCTGGAAGCGTCAGGTTATCGAGGTTTAGCGCTCGGAGCAAGGCTCGGTTCCCGCAGGAGCTTGGCTCTCCCAAGCGCGGGGTGAGGCAAATGGGCTCTGCCCTGAGTGCTAAGTGAGCAGACCGTGCCTCTTGCAGCCCGCTCGCATACCTTGGCTGGTTATACCTTTTTGCTGGTTAGTGTCAAGACCATCCTCTTCCCAATAGTTTGGTTTGAGGCTAGTGGATTGCAGTTTCCAAGGCAACAAAACATTTTAGGTAGCTGTCATAGTTAATATAATAAAAAAAAGGGATTTGTAAAGGAGAGGGATTTCTTTTTGGGACAGGTTAACAGGGAAAGGTGATCACAGGCTGGAAGCTGGTGGCACCCAGAAAATGCCTGGCAGAGGCATCCTCTGAAAAGCTGCTTTAGCAGGGAAGAAATTATATGAGGAATGAGTCAAGTAATAGATATTTATTACAGTTCTTGAGAGCTCTCCAGAGGGTAACATACAGCCAAGCCATGCCAGAGTGTGCTTTAAATAACCCGCTATCTAGCAGCCCTTGAGCTACTGCTTAGCAGACCACGTTATTTGGACCTTGCATCACTCCTCAGCGGGGGTGCTGGTGGCTCGGGAGCTCCCTTAGCAAAGCTGGAGTACAACAGCTACCCCTGACCTTTTCTTCCTCCGGTAGTATCTGTAGGGGAGAACTTAGCTGTTTATTTACTGGAATTTCAAGGTCTCGTTTGAATGCTTCCTACTGAATTTGTTTGACCAAAAGGTGGGGAAATGGAAAAAAAAATAGCTGGAAGTGCCTTGGCTGGTATCCTGGTGTTGAATAAAAGATGTAGAGGGAGGTAGCTGGTATTGAGCTAGTCCTTATCCCCCTGGACAATGAATATGCAAAGCAAGATAATGTCTGCTAGCTCCCATTATTTTCTCCAGGGTGCAGATATTTTAAGCTGTATATTTGAAAGTGAAGGAAAAATATGCATCTTTTTTTTCTTATCTTTTAATAAACTTAGGAATTTGGGGTTGGAATCAGATACGAAGAATATTTCTGATAAGGTATCACAAATCTGGCATCCGGTCTGCTTACATCAAGGTTGGGCAGCGTTCCTCGTGGCTCTGGTGGGAATTAGGCATTCACCCAGAGCAGCTGAGCAAGAGCTGCTTTTTAAACGTCTTATAAAAGTGGATCTCCGGTTCGTGGCTCCGAGGCGAGCCCGCCGAGTGCCCGCGCAGTGCACGTGCATGCACAGAAGCAGGTTGGAGTGTGGCTGGACTCTGGAACATCTGCAGTGGGGAGGAGCACGAAACCTTTAATTAGGGATTTATGAACTGTGCAGAGATGATTGAGTCATTGTTTGACTTGCTTTCCAGAAATAGATGCGTGGGTTTTTTTAATTCCCCCTTCCTCCTCCCCCCCGAATAAGCAGCAAACGCGCAGAATGGCAAGCGAGGCACAAGGCGCGCGGTGGTGCGAGCGCCCGTTGTCGCTGGACCGCGGTCAGCAGAGGCAGCCCGGTTTCTATGGGGACCAACGGCAACCGAAAACAAGGCTTGTGAGGAGCAGCAGGAATGAGGTCACGTTATCTCCAAAATATTGGAAGAGAATCACATGCCAGCCGTGCTCTTCACTGCTTACAATAGGCTGAAAGAAACAAAACTCTTCTCTCTTTTCAGGTTTATGTAAACTGGAAAGATCTGCTAAAAATAATTTTTCAATAAATAACAGAGAATTAAAGTCCTGGGTAGGCAAGAAAGACGACAGAGAACATTCAGCTTCTGGGGTCAAAGAAATACTAGTACAGCATATTAACTTAGGGCTTTCTAAAAAGCGCTTCTCTTTCTTTCGTTAGCATGCACACACAGTGGGATTGGGGAAAGTGTGCTATGTTCATCGCTGTATCCAGGCGAAAATAGCCGTGTTTTGGGAAAATGAATCGCAGGGCCCAGTTCCAGGTTTGAAGCAGTTCCTCAGGGGGTTGCAAATGAAAGGACGGAAGATCCTGTTGGCGAGGATACTAGAGCCCAGATCCACATTTGATGCAAGTGCCGTCTCTGGGTTGGTTGCAAATCTATCAAATGCTGTAATAATGTGCAGAGTACCGAGAGCTTTGAGTTATCCTCTGCCATTCCGGTTGTCAGTGATCGGAGGCTGAGATCCAGCCCTAGTAATTAAGAGTCTTATGGTATGGGGATAATGATTCCAACTTCCATAAAGAAGAATTTTATCCTCTAGCCTTTATTTTGTCTCTTCGATCAGCCAGACCTCTCTGCCATATCTGGAGCTTGCAAACGCATTCTAGGGTTTTATAACCACTCATTTACACATTCATAGATGCTAATACGGGCCCAGGTTTCCCTTTCAAATTCATGCTTTCTGATTAATTTTAGGATTTTTGCAGAGATGGGACCCAATCCTGTAGCTATTGCTCTGGTAAAACAGTTCAGTGGGAATCTGAACGTACCAGGGAGTGCAGTACGCAGTCTGAATGAATGCCTGGGGATTGCAAGTAATCATTTTTACTTTGGAAGGTGTGTTCGGAAGATCTTTCTTCATGGCCCTTCATGTAGTCATTGGGTTGCATCCTGTTACAGCCCAGATGATTAATGGCCTGCTGAGGAGCAAATGACAGCAGGCTTGGTGCCCGTGAGGGCTTTTTTTTTTTTTTTTCCTGATTGAGAACACAGATGTCTAGTTGGAATAGGGTATTTATTAGCATAAGCTGCTTTGCTGTTCAGAAATCGGAGCTAATCAAAATATTGTAAATTTTGTGCCTAGAGAAATGTCACTCTTCACCATGATTGTGTTTCCATATTTTTTTCCAATCTATTTAAGAAAGTGTAAACAAATATTTACAGCCGGTTGTGGCTGAAACATGTTCTTAGTTGTGGGATTTGTCATAGCAAACGTGCGCTTAGAAGAAGCTGACAAATGAATGAAGCAGCATCGCGCCCTCTCTCCTGCTCTGGGGTCGCCGGGCTCTGCTGTGGAAGGTCCTCGGCGTTAACCGCACGGTCACCAAAGCCGGGGCGGGGGCTCTGCTGGTCCCGCAGGTGCCCCGAGGCTGGAAGGTGGCCCGGGGTTAGGGATCTCCTGCCAAGAACTGACCTGCCTTGCTTCTCCACCGGAGCGGAAAGCAGCTTTCTCGCGGCTTCCCTGGGACGAGCAAAGGGGTCGAGCGCAGGCTGCCTCGGCGGTTCTTCACCAGGACCCGCTGCCCCCGTTGCCCTCGTTTTCCCCATCAGAGGAGCGTCCGGAGAGGGCGGTTAGGAGCCCGTCATGCCACGTGCTGCACGGGCAGGACCACGCTGCCCCTCCTCTGAGGGGTCTGCAGTTCTGTTGCATGCCAAAAAGCAAGAAATAGGATTAAAAGGAGGCTTGGAGGTTCCTGTCCTGAGCTCCTTCATGTTGGATCTTATGCAAAAAAGTTATTTCTCTGTCCCCCGGGCTCGGTCCCCCTCCCGCGCGCCCCGGCAGCCCGGGGCCCGGCGCCCTGGGCCGAGCTCCCACCGCGCGGGTCGAGACGGCCGGTTCTCGGGATGGGATCGTCCCGTCTGCTCCCCGGTCTGAAAGGCACGTTATTCCTGAACACTTCCCTGCAGTCACTAAATTGGAGTTATATTCTTAGATGTATGATTTTTTAATCACCATATACTTGTTTTTATTTTGTTTTACAAATAAGTTCCATTCCCACAGAATCCATACAATAAACCAAGTTTATTTTCCAAGAATGGACACATTCTTTGATATAAGGTTTCCGTTAAGTTTCAGGAAAATATTTTAAGTACTTGAGTTGTAGCTTGTACCTGCCTCAAATTGGAACAATCTTTTTCTTATCTTGATGCCTGCAACTTTTTTTGGTAGCAATGACATTTTCCATGTGCTTTCTGTAAGATACTGACTGCTGCCTAAAGTATGAAGAAGCCTTTAGAGCGATGATAACTCCAGAAGATGAATAGTTATAAAAGGTAGATGGGATTGAAAGGCATTTTAATTTGTCATTATTTCAGTGGTTCCAGAGAGCAGCTGAATAATTACACTGTCTATAAAGACTGAGTGTGTAATACTTTCTCTCATTATAGGATTAAATTGTCTCCCTTCCCTTTTAATGTAGGTGAAAATAAAGGTATCTCTGATATCTTCTGTTTTGATCAAAATTTGAAAGCTGCCAAAAGGTGTATCTTTGGTTTGTGTCTGGAGTATGGATTAATTATTTTAATGTAAAGCGTAAACATTAGCCCAGTTTCTCAAAGTATAAATCTGAGATCATCTGTGCTTGTTGAATGAGAAATTCCTCATTTGCCAATAATTGCATTTGGGTCATTTTAAAAAAAAAGCAAGCTTTGCAGGGTTTGCTAGTCTCTTATAACCAAGTTTAAATTGAGGACCTAAAGAAAATACGCTTTTTTCCCCAAACCATTACAGCAATTTTCTATCCTAAAATTCAAAACCGTGCTTAAAATTGAGGTTGTGTTTCAGATAGAAATTTTAGTTGCATATTTTCTTAGAATGGGAGTGTCCCCACTGTTCACACAAAACTTTTTAATTGTTAAAAAAGTTGCATGTTCTCCCCAGTGTCACTTTGCCCAGAATCAGCCTCTACCTGCCAGATCCTGTGAGAGCTTTGGCTGCTAGAAAGGGGTGTGGGGAGTCCGTGCGGTCTGCTGGGAGACAAGGACGCGCGATGTCCCGGCGGCCGCCGCGGTAAGGGGCGAAACAGAGATGCCTAGGCGGAAACTTGAGGAGGTGCAAAGAAACCGAGCTCAAAACTGGAAAGGGCAAGGAAGAAACTTACTGCTGCTTCTTTTCTGTGTTGCAGCCTGAAAAATCAGTAGTAATTCACCAGTCCAAAAAAGGAAAGCTACCAAGACTACTTCTGCGGAGAGGAACTGCTTAGCAAGGAGGAAGGATCCTTTCTTGGACAATGAGCGTTTCCTGTGTGGATTCGTTAATTAACATGTAACTAACCTTCGCTTTGGACAAATACATGGATTTTTCTTTTTTTAATTTTGTGGTGAGTTAAGATATTTCGATGGATTTTTTTACCCTTTCAAGATAATATTTATTCAGCACAGAGTCTAAAGTATGATAACTATCCCGTAAAAGCAGCATTTAACCGTCACACAACCTCAGAGACAGTGGGAACAGAGTATTTTACTTTTTCATATTTATTCTTAGATTTCTTCCAGGAGTATAAAATTATTCTATTACATTATCGATGACAGTGATGTAATCAAGTCTCCAAGCAGAAATAAACGTGATTTCTTCACCTTCTCCAGCATGGTTTGTGTCAACAGCAAAACAAAGAATCGGGAATGTGCGATGGACGGATTCCTTCCTGCCCCTCTCCAGACGAGGAAACGCTTCGCTGAGCGACGGGAGGTGAAAAGCGCGAAATCCTCCAGCCGGGAGCGGAGGGGCCGAGGCGGCTCCGGGGCCGCGCGGGGCAGCGCCG